>BMAW01016159.1:245206-277474 GCA_019974015.1 Nephila pilipes
AGAGAGAGAGAGAGAGAGAGAGAGAGAGAGAGAATGTGCACCTTCATAATTGTGAAAAAATGTCTTTAGGTTTGCTTAATATCCCACGAAAGAAATATTAAGAATCATTTTAGTTTAATCAGTAAATATTGCTTTCCTAACAAAACTTTATTTATTTTCGTAAAAAATGTAAACTTACAGTTTTTGTCTCATAAAGGTGCAAATCATGTTATTCATTATTGGTACAATCATCAATAAACAACCAAAAACGCTTATTGATAGACTGATTGGTCTTAGGGGATATACAGTAGCAAAGATTATCATGCCTAACGCTTACTTCAATTACATGAAAAATCAATAAAATGTGTTATAGAAAAAAATCATTCGATTGAACTATTTTCCTCTAAAAACAGTTGTTTGGAATTTGATAATAGCGAGCTCTCATGGGTACCTAACACAAGATGAAGGTCCTGAATATTAAAGGTTGTTGCGCATTCAATAGACTTCTAAGTCTTTCTGTGAAATGATGAGGCAGTTAGGAGAGGGAGCTGTCAACTACCAGATATTGTCATTTTCCCGTAGTTCAAAATTCCTGTAAACGTACTAGCATCTTTTGCTTGGCTCCGAAGTGTCCTTCCTCTATGTCCCCAAATTTTAATTGATTGTCCGTCGGTGAATCTTTTTTCATTCATGAGTTTTCAACTTGTCTGATTTGGAGCGGGGAATATTCTTCAAGAACTAGTTTGTTTTACATAAAATTGGATTATTAGACAACATTGTGTGTGATCAATCATTGTTTTTATAATCTTTTTTTTTTTATCTGAATGTGATTTTTTTTAAATAAAAATTTGGTCATATTTTAAACACACATTTCAAGAAGTTTAGCCATAGTTGGCTCATGCTCCATTAATTCACTCACTCACTCCAACGCTAGCAGCCTTCGTGTAGTTTCTAGTGAGACGTTAATTTAAATCAAGCGGCCAACCTAAGTACAGTTTTAGCAATCAATGATACAACTCATGGAAGCAACAAAAACTATGAAACAATATGATTTGAAAGTTCCATTCCTGATTGCACTAAAGACCCTTCGAAAGGAAGGCTGATTCACGTTACATCTTTTGAATCTCAAAACCTCACGTGGGGGCGTGGCGTGGATGTGGAGAATAGGGTACCATCTCCGGTGATGACCTCGTCGTCTGACTATGGCTTAAATGCGTTAGCAAATCCTTGCGTCAAGTACAAATCGAGAGCATTCCAAAATCGTTCAAGGCTCAACACATTTACGATGGAGAAATTAGGCGAAGAAAGAATTTAAATCATCCTTTCTACCTTTACAAAAGTACTTTCAGCCTTCTTGATTCAGTGATCAAATCATCTTATCAAATATTCAGCAGACTATTTCATATCTCCATTTCAGATTGAAGAAATACCCGACCATTATTACACATATCTTAAAAACTTATAATTCAAAAGGCTTAAGCTTAAAACTCGTTGAAAAAAAAACAGCAAAATAGAGGTGTAGAATGATTCTCAATGACCAGTTGAATCCTTTTGAATAAAGCTCAAGTGACGAGGATGACATTGAGATGGCTCTTGATTTTCAGTTTTGTAAGCCCAGCCATGCGAGGACTTTCCTTCCAAGTTATATTTAGAGTACAACAACCCTCATTATTCAATACTACAGTTTTTTTAGATGAAATCATGGGTCATGTATATCTACCTTCGGTAGAGTGCATGGGATTGTTTATTAACGGTCGTACTGAGAAGCAATACAAAGACTAGTGGCGACGTCGTTTTCAGATTCGGTCAAGTGACGAGGGCAACACCTGACCCGGAATCTTCCTCTCCAAACTTCCTCGCCATACCAACGGGAGGACTTGAGGCCTTTTGATAGATTTAACGGGCATAAGTCCCGTTACAAGGCGGGTCTTTATTTGCATCAGGTTTCGAAACCACGACCAAACACCGCCCGCAAATCAGCGATCATGACCACTAGACTACCTCGGCCACTTATTTTAATTTATATTTAATTACAGCGTTTACTCAACATGAGAAGTCTTGAATGCAAAAAATAATTATACATGACACTTTTTTCTGTTGTAAATGCTTAAAAAATCCTTATGACAAGGAAAGAACCTTACAGCATTAACCTCTGTCTAAGGCGAATTATGTGAATTATCCTACCGATATTTAGAAAGAGCTAATTATAATATAGAGCATCGGATCATAAACATGAGAACCTAGTGACATAGTAGAGAATATGTTCCATTGCTCATATCATAATTTGTTTTTAGATATGTCTTATTTGATTAATAGCTTTCTAATAATGAAGTTACTGCATCGTGATTAATATTTTAACTGCACGTACATTAACATATATTTAGTTATTAACAACATAATAAGATCGAGGGGGTTAATAAAAGGTATTTATAGTTTTATATATTATCGAAAAAAGTTAATAGAATACAATAATTATGTTATGTGTAATGGATCGTTTTATGGTGAAAGCAGCATGCATGATTCATTCAATATGCATCATTAGCATGCTAAAAAGTTTGAATTCTTTGTGGCTTTCGGTACTTAATATCAGGGAGTTGGTCTGAACAAGGAATTATATTTTCAAGCTTTGACAAGAAAATTTTTTTCAGATAATGATGGCCGATTTATTGATGATAAATCTAAAAATAAATTTCTCAAAGTTTTTGTCAATATCCACATTTGGCTTTGCTATTGCGGTTAACATAATGGGAGGTATATTGAATGATGATTTCAGGGCATACTACAATCTGTCAATAATAGAAAGAACGCGTCTTGAAAAATTTCCCTCCCTGAAAAATTTTAATCAATGCAGTCAGTTTGTAATGCCAAAAAGGCTGGGAATCGCTGTTTTCATGTGTTGTAAAATTATATAATAAATAACTCTCTGTAAGAAATAATGGGTAATCGTAATAATAATATTTGAAATAAGAGGATTTGTATCAACTTGTGAGAATTTAAAATGGTCTAATATTCCACACATCGTTTAATTGTGTTCTTTCCTAACGAATCAAACACACTGAAAAAGATTCGTTCCATATGTTAGTAAAATCTCCCAAGATGAAATTAAGAGCAAACATACCAATATTTGCTTGCATTCGAGTAAATGGCTTGATGGTTGACATTAATTGTTTCCATGTCAAATAGAATGACATCCATCAGGTGATTTTTAAGTTTACAACATTCGTAATCAATTTTTTCTCAGTATAGAATCGAGATTAAAATGGATTCCCCTTTCATACGGTGTCAATCATTTGAACTCATCACATAATTTCAGCGAGTTCTCCCATATTAGCAGAAGTGTTCTAATAATTTTGAAGGACACTGACTAGTCCAAGGAGTGTTTTTCTAAACATTTTGTAATGTTCTTCAATTATATGAGTTCATGTGTTTATTTTTTAATTTCTAAAACACATAAAACTTTAAAAAATTGCAGATTTCTGAATGTTTATTTACAAAATGCATTAAAAATGACTAAAAATATGAGAAAATCTTTTTAATGACTAACTTAAAAAGGTTTTCTTTTGAATTCTGCTAAATGACATATCCAATGGAATAAGTTCTTTCGTGATCATTATTTTTTTGTGTCTCACATATTTTTTCACTATTAAATCAAGTACTTACAGAAAAATAAAGTGTAAAAGGATGCATTTTCATATTCATTTATGAATGACTTACAAATTGGAGTTTATACTCCATAATAATATAATTTAATGTTCCCCTTATATATTACAGTTTAAAAATATAAACTATTGGAGGTATCAATTTTTCTGATACATTACGAAATAGTAGCTCGAGTTCTTAAAATCAGGCCGATTAGAACTTATCACCTTTTCTACCAACGGTGCTGCTTTAGGACAATAGCTAGCAAAATTAGAACTAGGTTCATTTTTTTTCCTTTGTCAATTTTTCTTAATGACCTAGAATTTTATTTTTCGTTTCTGAAATAGGTCAGATCGAAAATAAAAAAAAAAAAAAAGTATTGTTACGAACTTGAGATGAGGCTTCCCTGCAATGGTTCTATTATGAAGAAAAAGAAACATTTACAGGGATGTCATCAATTTGCCAAGGGAGGTTTAAGCAGTGACCCCTATCCTTGGAGATGGATTCGGTGACTTGGTGACTTTGGTGACAAATGGAAAGTTCCTGGAAGGGCTGATGCCAGGGCAAAATATAAACGGGGAAGAAAGTTACGTAATTGGAATTACGGGGAAGAATTTTCGTTGGGACGTTGCACCTGGCCAGAACAGGTATTAAAAATGCCGAGAACCTGATACAGTCAGTCAGTCTATCTTTGGAGTTTGCTTTTGGAGATCGATCGGGAAATCGATTGGAAGTAGTCGACATCGGATTTGCCGAGGAACTGCCGGGTGAATTTGCGTAGAAACAAAGCGTATCTGCCTAGAGACGGAGGAGCCGACTTTGGAAGTGCAGAGTATTACTGAGAAGGTTTGTCCGTAATTAGAGCTAGTAAGCTAGTGAGATGAACGTTGCTGATACAACTGTGGCCGTCATTAAATCCTGTTTTTCTGTTACTAACCTGTACAAGTTCTGTGTTTTCTGTTTGTGCTACTATATTCCAAGCTGTGCTACCTGTGTATCATCCTGAAGATTTCATGAACAAAGCGTCATTTGTCGTTATGCTCCAAGTTGGACTTGATTTCACTCCCACATACCCAGAAACTTTTGTAACTAATATTCATGTGACATTTTCATTTTTAGATGAAACCATAAAAGCATCGTCCAATTTATAGTTTTCATCAACAGACATTTCCCTCACAAATAAAGGTTATTTGTAAATAAGATATGCAATTCCAGGTATATTATTTAGAATATATAGATTAAAATAACATTTTCAGTTTAAAAATCTTTAAAATGTTTTGATGTGTTGTAGAACGTTACTTTGTTCAGATAGCATATCTCACCAAGTTGTGTTTAGAAAAAAAAAATGCGTCACCAGCATTACTTTAAACTTATTTGAGAGATTATACAGCTTATTTTTAAAGTACGATCATGACAACATAGGTCTTTCTACTGATGTTGAATTTCAAATGAAATTGTTCATAAGGACGTCACACTGTTAATGAGCATGCAGAAATAGTACAATGAAAAATTGGCACTTTTAATGAAAAATACATTTCATACGCATTAACGTAGGCTCTTTTAAATACTCAATTTGATACAATAAATCCTGCGTAATAACTTTAAGGGGGATATAACTACGTAATCTTATTTTCGCATATTACCTTTAATTGCGTGATAATTGGGGTGAGGGTGGGAATTGAGATATTGTTTTTCTTCCTATATATAGTGCATTGAAAGATAACAGTGACTTTTTCCTTAATATTTAACAAAATGTATTCTTTTTTTTACTTTCATTTATTAATTTCATTTAAATTTTTTTAGGCTTCCACTTTTTATAAGAAAAACATTTTTTTACATAGTATATACTAATAAGCCACACACGTATTTGCTACAATTTTCCTTTCTTATGTATCGTTTAGTTAATTTTTGACGCTAGGTCTTCCCTGAATTCTTTGCTTTGGAATATCCCGTAGATACTAAATAGATGTAAGATCCGGAAGTTATGCAAACAATATATGAAATCGACTCATTTTTCGTTGAAGAATTGTATAATATATCCAGTTTTGTGGAACGATTATTATGGAACACTAATCTTTCCATGTTACCAAATATCTTTAAAAAATGATGTTCTTAGAATGTTTTGAATAAAAATTTACCCATGAAAAACTACGTATCCTCTAGTTTTGTCCTCTGTACCTGCCTCTTCATGATGTCCTAAATTGTAACACTTCTCCATATTTAACGAAATAACACATCAATCAATAACTCCCGAGACTAACCCAGAGATGGCGCTCGTAGTAAACCAGTAACCAGGTCTTTCTAGAGTACTAACCTTTGCTTGAAACGTGTCAAAATTTTAAATCGATCGGACCAGAAACAGCTGAGTTATCGAGGTTGGAGTAAAGTCGTTTTGTAGTTTGTTTAAAAAATGGAAAAAACCGAGTTTCGTGTTCTGATAAAACATTGTTTTTAATGGAGAAAAACACCATGCAAGCGAAACAATGGATTGAAAAATGTTACCCGGACTCTTGTCCATCAAAAGCAACGATTTGTCGGTGGTTTGCCGAGTTTAAACGTGGTCGTACCGACACAAATGACGCGGAACGCTCGGGTAGACCTGTGGAAGCCGTTACACCGGAAAATGTGAGTGAAGTGACAAAAATTATAATGAAAGATCGTAAAGTGAAGCTCCGTGAGATTGCTGAGATGACACAGATATCATATGGAAGTGTATTTACTGAAAAAGGTTTTTTGAAGTGAAGTGAAAAAGGTTTTTTCCAAGTGAGTGCCGCGATTGCTTTCGATGGAACAAAAACAGCAACGAGTCGATGATTCAGAAAGCTGTTTATTGCTATTTACTCGCAACAAAAAAGATTTCTTGCGAAAAAAAAAAAAAAAAATTTTTTTTTTTTTTTTTTTTTTTTTTTTTTTTTTTAGGAACGATTGTATCACCCTAAAAGGTGATTAACAAAAGGTGTTATGTTGATGAATAAAAAAAAATTTTGCAAAAAAAATGTTGTTTTCAATGTTAGACTCGGGAGTTATTGATCGATGTGTTATTCTCTATGTTGAGGTTTCTGGAAGGTTTTAGTAACGAAATGTGTTTCCATCGAAAATTATTTTTTTTCTTGGGGGACGGGAATCATAATTTTTCGAACAGTTTTCTGAAACCTTCATTTTATAAATTTTATAATAGTAAAAAAAAAATTCACATTAATTTCTACTCAAACGGATCTGCTCAGAAAACATCTCCAGTCTCTCGATTTCTTACTGGTCCCTATTATTTTCAGTTATTCATTTTCGTTTGAATTAAATTATTTTTTTCTTATTAGTGATATTGGATTCTCAATTTTTTTTTTTAAAAAAAAAAGGCCGCATTAATTTTTATCCTCAGCTTCTTGGCTCTTAAGTCATCATCAGTGACGTCGTCAAGAACACAGCATCCAGTGAGTGCCCAAACCATGTAGCGAAATTTTAGAATGAAATGTTTTCCATTCTTAAATGCACTAAAAAGGAGATAAAAAACATCCGCATAATCATTCCAACACTCTCCCAGTAAAAATATCTTTTTCCTATAATTTTTGTCTCTTCCTGATCTTACCTGAGACCTTCTATGGTACAGGAAAGAATGTCAGTATTGGCTTTGATAAATGTGGGGAGGAAAGTTACCCACAACATACATTTTGATGAACTAATCGGTATATTTGCAGTAATAAAGGTTTGGAAAATTTCTCTTTGAAACTAATAGTTACATCTAAAGCACTATACAGACATCAAAACTTTTTTCTTACTTTATACTACCTCAATTTCGGGTTATTATATAATTATATCCATGTAAAAAAAGGGGGGGGGTTAGTTTTTGCAATGTGATATTTGAATAATATTTTAAAATAATTATATATTCAAACTACAGTAGTTGTCTTAATTATTTTACTTCGTTCTACCTCCATAAATTTAGCAAAACCATTAAAATAAATACACATAAAAGTTTTTTAAGAAATTAAAATATTTACATCCATTTAAAACAAAAAATATTACAATATTTTCTTCAAATACTATTATTTGAAAATCTTTTTTAAAAATGTTCTTTCTCTTCCCCAAATTTCATTTTGGCAAACATAAAGGGGTGCAGAATCTTCAGTTGTCCCCAAGTGTCTCTGATTAGCATGCTCCCTTGAAATGTTCTACAACATTTTATATTGTTCCAAAGGAAAACTTGGCATTTTTTTACTCTTTCAGAAGTTGAACTACAGTTTGCTAATGCGATGTAGATTCTCTTTTTTTTTCTCCCTCTCTCTTTTTTGGTGGGGGTGAGGATGTTTATATGACATAGTTTTCGAATCCTTTTTGAAATTTGTATCAAGAAATAGTCCTTTTCCATTCTCATATTAATTAATGTTACTTTTAAAAACATCTTTTGAGCTTCTTAACGTTCTTTCAGTTTACAGTTCGTTCTTCAGTTCGTTCTATTATACAAAATCATACTGAATTACGACTCTCCCTCTCTCTTCATATATATATATATATATATAATAATTCCTCTTAAGCGGATTCAATTTCCTAATTTATCTTATATTTTAGCTACCATAGTAATTCGTTCATCATTATTTCGTTATCCAATGCGCTTTGTAATCTTTTAAATCATGCAAACATGCGGTTTCCAAAAATGCAAATATTAGCATTTCCCACTCTCTTAGCTATTAATAGGAATATTTCCTACCAGCCAATTAATATCTTTATAAAATACCTAAAGATCCCTACATCCATTACCATTTGATCTAGTTTAACCTTAATTTAACTTCCATGGAGAAACAAACAAGGAAAATACTCTCTCTCTCTCTGTGTGTATGACAGTTCTTACTTCATGACCAGAGTGAGTGAACGTCTGTTGCATCCGACGCTATTCTCGGTGTATCTGCCTCATTTTCGTCTGAATATAAGTAAATTCGTAATTCAATGGATTAAAGTTTCCTTTGAGCATCATGACAGCCACGACTTAAGTACATGTTTTAAATTCAATATCTTGAAAGTATCGAAGTATTACACACACACATATATATATGTGTGTGTGTGTGTGTGTGTGTGTAAGTCTTGTAAGTGTGTATTTAAAAGTCTTGAAACAGAAATACATTTTTAAAAACTAATTGATTCACACACATATTTGACTGTTAAGTGATATGTTACTGTCTTCACACTTCACTTTAAATTGCATTTCGTTAGCCACCCAAGGGGCTATTGCTTTAGATACCCTGCAAATTGTTGTCCCAGACCACTTCTTGTATCTAATTACTTTTCAATTTCTTACATCCAAATAAATTTTTTTATAACCATGATCCATTTTCCTGATTTTACGGTTCCATCCATAGACTTAAAATTAAAATTTTCTATATTTCTTCAAATTATACTTAATGGTTTTGGCTTTAATGTTTTATACAAACACTTGGTAATTTCCCTATTAACCAGGATATTATTCAAATATCATAATTTTACGACTTTATCAATAGCCTTAATGTTAAATTTTTCTATAATCTTTTATATTCAATTTGACAATTTACCGTTTCCTTTCATTTTAAGTACATTTAGCTCAAACTATATTCAGTTAATAAGTAACCGTTTCCTTTAATTTTAGTTACTACTAGCTTAAAATATATTCAGTTTAACAATATCTAACGTTTGCTTTAATTTTAATTGCATGTAGCTTATATTATATTCAATAACATATAATTTTAATTATATTTAGCTTGAAACATATTCAGTTTTACAAGTTATTGTTTCCTTTAATTTAAGTCCTAATTAACTTAAAACATATTTAGTTTAATAATTTATTGTTTCCTTTAATTTTAATTCCAGTTAGCTTAAAATATATTCAGTTAAATAATTTGCCGTTTTCTTTAAGATTAATTATATTTAGCTAAAAAAAGTTGACTTTAATCATTTTTCGTTTGTTGTAATTTTAATTCCATGTAGCTTATATTATTTACGTCAATATGAATGAAAAAACAAGACTGGCTGTTTTGTACTGTCCTCCGGTAACAAACTCGGACGATATTGGGGAAGCAGTGTACGAAATATAGGGTGATGAATCGTATGATCGATTAAAAATGGTATTTACATGAGATTTCAATATAAATTTTGCAAATGGACAAGAATTTGTTGAAGACTTGAAAATTATCGATTTAGAATTACAAACCAATCAAAAGCATTATATTACACTTGGAAGTACTACAATCAACGCTACATTTTTTACAAAAAGTTTAAAAACCGAATTGAACTTGTGTATGATAGTGTATTTCGCTATCACAAATGTTTGTATGGAAGATTCGAATAAACAAAATATAAAAAAGTCTTTTTAACCACCTTGGGTGACTAAATCTGTTCTTTGCAATACTTTACATAGAGCATTTTTGCAATTCATATTCATTCCCCTCCCCTTTAATGCTTTTTCAGCACTAAATAGTTAGTAGATACTTGGAAATCAGTTAGTATTTTCTATCAGCACTGAATAGTTAGTAAATACTAACTAAAAATGAATATTTTAAAATACTCTGAGATCGTTCCACTTATTCCCTTTGGGAAGAAAATGTTGGAAATGAGAAGAATTAAAATGTGAAGTGCGTGAGAAACCAAATGGATATCGATTATGGCCACCGTCATGAAAAAATTAGCGATTTAAGCATTTACGACAAAAACGTTGAATAACCATGAAATGATAATGGAAAAAAAGTTGGAGATAAAAAAATTTAGTTTTCTTCTTCCCTTTTATAGTTAAAATACGGCAATGTTGCAAAAGCAAGACGATTAAGAATTCTTCATTAGATATAAACTGATTTACTAATGAAATATTGAGTTATAGTGCGTACATAAGTTATTAAAGTACGTACGAATTTATATTACAAATGAATCGCGAGTTGGAGAAAAATCATTACATTTTAAAGAATTTGATATTCAATAGTAATTGCAGAAGCAATGATTACATATAATTGGTAATTGAATTTTTCACTTAAATAATCGTAGTTTTAGATTAGCACTGAATAGTTTAACCTCAATTTTTAACTTTTAATTCGTGTCAATCACATTGCTACGAACATTGTAAGAGAAATGGATGGAATTCTATATTCTTCCGCCTTTCCTTATTTTTTTACTCTCCTTCAAACTCATTAACCCGGAGGAAACGATACTTGGTCTGTTCTTGAAACCTTTTAAAAATGTAATAATTGCTCCACTTTCTCGAGTTAATCGATTGAGAAATAGCACACAACTCATTAGGAGTTCTTGTGGATCTTTCGAAAATCGAAGCTTTGAACCGCAAAACTGTAAGGAAGTATGTCGTGCTCTTATGAACTGTTTGCCAGGGATTGCAGAAGAATCTCTCACTACTGACCTCCAATCTATGCCCGAATGGGAGAGCCTTTTCGGCCTTGACTCATACGAGAAGACTCTTTTAAAGTTTCGATGACATCCTAATTTTTACAATATCATTGGTTAAAAATTTATGGTGACTCAGATGTCATCGATAAAAAAAAAGTGAGCTTATGTTATGCAATTTTAAATAAGGCTCACTTTTTAAAATTAAAAACTATGTTTTATTTTAATTTTGAGTTATTTCTGTTTATATAAAGAAAATCACATTTATATTCGTAATTAATAATTAATAGACGTATTTGTAAGTCGTAAAGGTGCACCCTTAGATACATCTAGTATAAAATTCACTGTATACAAAACTTTCAAAATTTGAAGAGTTCTTATTAACCTTGCATTCTGTTCACGGAACATAATCATAATTTCAAAATTTTAATTTCGTATAATTTCAAAGAGAAATTTAATCTTATGATTCCAAATTCACTTAATTTTTAATCAAATATTGTGTAATATGAAACATTTTTGAATGTTTATTATAAAAAAAAATTGTTCTCACTGTATGGGAAATAACTTCTTTTAATAATACAGGAAATGTATACACTTTGTATATATATAAAACAGTTTTAAGGAAAGTGTATCGGAATCCTATAAATAACTACATTTTAAAGAAAAGGAAAATACAAATATCTTTCTCTAGTGCGTGGCACGTTCGTTCATATAATTTAAAATTCCTTTTTATAAAGATTCAGACATCAAATCCTCATAAATAATGCATTTATGTAATCAGCGGTGTATTCCTCTATTTTTTAACTTTGAGTAAAACAATACAAAATGTAAAGCATTTTGAGGTCTCATTTGTTTCAACGTGGTTGAAAGTTAAAATAGAAATAACTTTTGCATTGATATTGTACACTAAAAAAAATGCAAAAACGAAACATTTCATTCATTCAGTGTTATTTCCTTACATACGTTCTCAAAGTTTCGTCATTAAAAAGATTGAAGGAAGAAAGAAAGTAAAACGAGAATATTGTTTTTAAGAAATTCTTAGAATGAAGAAACCAGTCAACCTCAGGTTAGCCATTATTTTGATCCTGTTACTAAAACTACACTACATCAAAAAGAGTTAACTGCCTAATGCATTTTGACGAAACACAATTTATTTTTTAGGGCATTATATCATATAAAATTATTAGAGATTACGTATTTAATATGAATACATAATGTTGATTAAAGAACAACCAGCAAACGTTTCATTCAAGAGAAGGGGGAAAAAAATACCCGAAAGACTGAAACAAGCTTTATTTAGAGGATCTCATTTTCTGGATATTGAAGGGAGACTAGATCGCAGCGGTAAAACCGGTCTGAAATACGAGTAGTTGGCTTACCTGTAGGTCATGCACAATTCCATAGGGTAGGTGAGGGTGAGAAAGGCACAGCTGTTCCCTCCCAAATTCCCCCTCGCTTCGTAATTGCATCTTTTCACTTGGAATTAGGAAGAGGTGGTTTCCAAAGGAAAGATCGCTTTTTTTATTTATTTTTTCAAGTAGAGGAATCAGAAACGGCGGCCTCCACAAATAACGATAACAAAGAAAAAGTTTTCTGGCGCCGTTGACAATGATATTTGACTGCAATGTTTCCTTTCTCTTCGTTGGTTTATACTGGCACATTTCAATACTCCCTCTGTTTGATATTTTTTACGTTTCTAAGAAAATGATGAAACTGTCTGAGTCAAAATGATGAGCCTGCTCTTCTGATACTGATGATATATTGATAGTAATGATGATATATTGATTGTAATTAAAAGATTCATATCTCGCATTTAATGTAAACATAGTCGATATTATTTAATTTTCGAAATTTGCAAATGACATAGGTTACGATGCTATTTTCCTAGAAGTCATTAATCACGATTTTACCTAGAAGCATTTAAAAGCACAGACAATCGTTAATCGTGATACCACTATCCAAAAATTTCGTTAAGGTGAGGACATTAAACTTAACAAATTATCTGATTCACTTAATTAAAAAACGGTCAGCTGATTTGATTATCAAATTAGACATCGGAAGGAATAATCATAAAGAACCAGAATCTATGTCTTTAAGCAAGATTAATAAGTTAATTATAATATTTAACTAGAAATCAATAGAAATAGTTCTGCTAATAAAAATACTAGAATCGGTATTAAGTCATGTTTGAGAAGATCAAACTTAAATCTTATAGACAATAAATATTATATACATATGGCATCTTTGAGAATAGTTAACTTTCCTCACAAAAATTCGAAATGTGGACATTAGCGAAATATACATGAAACATAAGATGGTTCCAAAGATATTAAAAGATGTCAAACATGTAAAATATCTTTACTCAGGAGCATAAAGCTATACATTAGATAATTGTATGAAATACTAAGTGATTCCATGAAGTAAGGGAGTTTTTTAAAAGTCTAAGCGATAAAATTTTTCAAAATAAGCGAGAGAAATTGGCCGTGGTCCTCGTAATTATGAACCTCGGATAAGTGACGAGGATGAGACCTGAGTTAAACCCTCCTAACTTCCATTCCATGCCATTGTGAAGATTTAGGATTTTGACTAGATTTAACGTGCATCGTCCCCACTATACGGCAGTCTGTAGCGGCATCAGGGCTCGAACTCACGACACGAAGAAAACAACGCTAGCCGCAATCCTAACCATTAGGCTACCATGGCCTAATGGGTAATACATGTATGGTTAAAAGGGTTACATCTTTGTCAAACTTAGTTTCAATCCTTTTTTTCTTCCTTCGCTTGCATATTGGAGTAATTTTCACTTACTAAGAAAACGTAGTACGTAAAATTTGTTGCGAGAGGGAACTGCATTATAACATTAACTCTAGTTTTAAAAAATTAGGAAATTCTACTGTTGAAACATTAGAGAAAATTCGCACTGTATATGTGTTCAAAAGCATGAGTGCGTATGTGCTACAACCGCGTTAAATGTTGGCGCGGAAGTGTTGAAGATGAATTCACCATGCAATTGTCCTCGAAAATCAGGCAGCTAATTAGTATTTTTACAGTATTAGTATTTAGGAGGTACTTTTCCTGTTAAGAAACAGATAAGACGAGTAGTGAAGAATTTTTTGGATTTCTGGTAATGTTTTTTTTTTTTTTTTTACATAATAATGCTAGGCCCCTTACAGCATCGTCTATACAACTATTGTATGAAGTAAGAAGATGTAAAGCACAAATTTTGTGAGACTTCTACAGCGAAATAACATACCGATCTGTGCACTGCATTTGATAGGAATAAGCTCAAAGTTATGAAAATGGCGCAGAAGCTGGAAGAAAGGTTTAAGTAAAATTGAAATTTCAAAGAAAAATGTCCTGTGATGAGTCATTTATTCGTCACAACATCGTTACGAATTTCACCTAGGGAAAAAAAAGTGTTACAAAAACGTGTAAATCAATCTGCTCTGTTCTGTTCTAGGGGGAGGAAACGATATCGAAAAACGCATTTTTTTTAGCATTTTTAGACGAATTTTGTTTTCGACGTCTTAAAAACGGTGATTTTCATGTCAGCGATTAAGAACGTAGAGGACCCTTAAAACTGTGCACGAAGATTTGTAAGCACTGCTCTAACGAAATGCATCTCAAACTAAAATGAACTTGCCAAAAAATTAGGAATCATAAAAAACGATTTATAATCGTTTACATGCAGTGGGAGAGATTCGGAAGGCAGGAAGATGGGGGCCACATGCATTGAGCCAGAAGGACGAGGATGAGCGTGTCTTGAAGTGCATAAATCTCTGCTAAACAGGCAACACAGAAATTCTTTCTTGCGGAAAATCGTGACGGGAGATTAAAAATGGATATGTCATGACAAACTGAAACGCAAGGAGCATTGGAGGTATCCGGCGTATCAACAATATCAACGCCGAAACGAGTCAATCACTGCAAAAATGTTCTCCTATGCCATCCGGTAGGATATGAAAGATGTGCTCTAATGTGAACTTTTGGGGCCCAATGTTAGTGTAACTGCTCAACGTTATAAGCAATAATGGCTGCGACTCAAGAAATCGGTTGAAAACGTCCATTTACTGGCAAAGGTTTGCGTCCCTTGATATTGCTTCTAGGCCTCATGTTGCAAAAGCAGTCAAGGACATGCTAGTAATGTTTGGCTAAGAGGTTTTGGAACACCAGACGTATAACCCTGATATAGCCCCCTTAGATTATCATTTGTTTCGGTCGATGCACCAAACCTTGTCTTCTATACTCCTCCGATCGATGGACGAAGAACGAAAATGGGTTGATGACTTCGTCGCATCATAACTCGAATCGCTCAACACTGCTTGGTGTCTGTCAACTGCCCAAATGATGCACAGGGTGTTAAATAATGATTGATTAATGAATGATTTTGTTGAAGAAATGCATTACTTTCTGTTCTCAATTAAATATTCATTTCTCAAAAAAAGGCTTTAAAACTTATTACTTATTACACCTAATATATTTTGCTAAGCATTTTGTTGCCGTTATAAATCACCGACTATATTCTCCGTCTTAAGACCCGCTGATTTTTTTCCCTCTTCCGAATCTTAAGATGGCCATGAAAAGACAGAGATTTGAAAATGTCTCAGATATTAAATCAAATGTTCCAAAGGCTATAAAAAGTTGTTCAGAAGAAATGTTGGAAAAATTGTACAGCCTCTTCTGGTGATTATTTTAATTGACATTAATTTATTTAAACTTGGTTAATTTTTTAATTCTTATTTATCTAAAATTTTCCAGTTAATTTATGGAAATACCTTGTTTAAGAAAGAAATAAAAAGAAAGGAAAAATAAGAATACTTAATGTTAGTTAAACAAAGCAACTGTTCATGATTACAACTACTGATATTAGAGCAAGTATTCAGAGATTAGGACATCAACAGCAATCCATAACTGGATGGAAGCTCTCAAATATACAATACCCTAAGTAACTTCTAATGGGATGAGGTCAGATAGTAAAAGATGTCACGTTCTTTGGTTTCCCTGTGCCCTCGTTGGGGAAATGAAACTAATTCTGTCGGGAAGGTGTTTGGAAAGGCTCATAACTTGATCGTGGTTCAAATTTACTAATCGGTCTCCCCATGTTTCTTTTAATGCAAAGCGATCAATTCGTTCTTAAATTTAAGTAGTCTATAAATAACCAATCATCATATCTTTGTACTGCATGTGATTATTTATGGAATTGTAAATCTAAAAGAAAGTTGCAAATGTTATGGCTTTTATTTAACACCTTGGAGGCCTTATCTTCAACAATTTCTATTTGAATACAATTTTTTCCGTAAGGTTAAAATTCCTTTCAAATTCAATACACTTTAATCAATTTAAGTACAGCTTTAATCTCAATACCTCGTACTATGCACTAGTAAATGAATTTCATTTGTAATTTGTGTAGATGTTAACATGTATGCAACTATTAATAGATATTGCGATGGATTATAGTATGACGAGTGCAATATCTGGTTGAGATGTTTCACCACTTATAATTTGTGTGTGTGTATGAATCAGATTTAAGAATAAGTTGCTGAAAACGCTCCTTAGACAAGTGAAAATTTTTATTTGTTGGTGTATGGTTTCTCAGAAAATGAAGTGTGATGCAGGACTTTATCGTGATTTTCTCCTTAACTAAGTCTGGATTTCTTTCAGACTGTGTTTAAAGTCAAATTCCCTTCCAATGGAATGAAACCTGATTCATATAGATCAGATTGAAGTGTAAATAACAGATTTGATGAAATACACATATAAGCAACCAATAATTTAATATCGAATTTGGAAGTTAGTTTGTTGGTGATAGGAAATCAAAGTGAGACATTAAAACCAGCCATCATAATTTAAAAATCGATCAGAGAGATTTATGAGGATGTAGGGATTGTGAACCCACGATTCCAATTGTCTTACTCACTCAAAACCGACTGAATTTGTAAGAGATAATTTATTTTAATATCCTAAACAATAATTTAATCGCATTTAGGCAAAATAACTATAGAAAGAGAGAGAATAGATATAAACATAAACTTTAAGTTTCCAAAACTTGAATAAAAATAAATTTAACTTATCTGTGAATGAATTTTCACACACACATTTATTGGAATATTTTCGCACACACACACATTTATTGGAATATTTTCACACACTCTTATGGTTAAAATTAGTAAGGACAAGTGAATATAATAACTAACGGGCGTTACAGAAGGAAATAAGAATAAAACTATCTAGCTATTAGTTTAATTTATCCAAATTTTCTTACATGTCAGAAATGTACAAAATAATTTGCATGTAATATCAGCCCACTCGATCGTTTGTTTCGAGTCTCATTTCTGAAAAATTACACCGTGAGCCAAAAGTTTAGTTAATAGAGTTTTACTCTAATGAAATTTTCGGTAAAGTATGCACAGCAATGGAAATACAAAAAACGGTTTAGAGCAATTAAGACAGATTCTCTTGTTTTTTTTTTTTTTTAATAGTTTAACTTCTTAATATATAACATAAAAATTAAAAACTGATGAAAACGATCAAGTTTAGAAACCTTATCGTTTTTTGTATAATAAATCGGTAATTTGTAATTTTTTTACAAGAGACGTTCTTAACAGGAAGCATAAAAGTCGATGCAATCTCCCAACGTTTTAATTTGAAATGGGGAAAACTAGACAGATTACTCGTTACTGAAGTATGGAAATTAAAACAGAGAGAGAAAGGAAATATATTTTCAACATTGCTTCAATTATGAATAGATCGAAATGTAGTATTAATCAACTAATATCAAGAGGAGGAAAAAATATAAAGCAAAATCTAGCACTAGAAGACCGCGAGTGGCTATTAGAAGGGAAGACAGGAGAATTCAAAGGCTTCTCAAAAAATATCGGTTCGAAATGTTCCGAGTGCAATAGACCTTCGTGTCTGAAAGAATGTAATTCTCAGCAGAATAAAGGAATGTAAAATACTAGTTTATGAGAAACTACGAAAGAATGTAGCTTTAAAACGGCGTCGCATATTTCAAAGATTTGAATTGTCTAGTATTCATATGTCCTATAGCGTCTAAGAGAATTTATTCAATCATCTCCAGTAACAAAAAGAAATGGAACCTTGACGATCCAGATGAGTAGGTTAATTATTAGTACGATCTACGAAAGGAACAGCGTCATTTTGTGGGGCATAGATTGGAGGGTGGCAGAGTCATGGATTGGCTGGCCTTCAATGGGCAGGGGTATCCTTACAATTCCTCAAAAATCGCCAAACATCAGATGACTCTATGATGAACATTAGAAATGGTTGTCTTTCAATTACTGAAATATTCGCAATGTAGATTTCAGCAGGTCTTCACACATGTGTCTAGAGCAACGGTTTCGTTCGCGCAATATTACTGTGTTCTATGGGCCAGCCTTGCAGTTAACATCTTAATTCTGTGGAGAACATGTGAGGAATACTTGTTCGTAAAGTATTTATTAGTTTTATGCAGTTCTCTAATGTCATCGAACTGAAGTATGCCATACAAAAAAACATAATATAATCTTGACCAAGACATCATGACAAAGTGAATTATTTCAATGAAGAAGCGCATTTATGAGGTCATAAAAAGAAATGGAAGGGCTACTTCTTACTAAAATCTTATTTTCTTTAAAGTCCGGATTTATCTCAGTTTTTACGAAAAGATTATTTCATTTTTTAAAAATAATTTACAAAATATTGTCTATAGTTAACTATAATTTCTTAAGGTTACATAAAAATAATGAATGTGAAATAAATATTTCTTTCGCATTGTAAACACATCTATAATCTTTAAGCCAGTTTGTAATTCTTTTTCTTTTATTTTCAAAACTTTTGACATGCTGCGTATCAATTTTTTCATCGATATAGCTTATAGTTTGAGGTGTTACACTAAACTGAACTTATTACACAGCGAGATCGAATTCTTGTTCCTGTTATAAAGACCTAATCAATTTTTTATAATTTTAGTGTTATGAGCTAATATGGAAGTTGCATTCTAATATTTTTGATTCTATCATTTTTAATGTCATCTTAACAGTCTGCCACGGTGACAATATATCATTTCCATGCAGTAATTAATTCGCTGCGGAAAATTGTGGCTTATTATTATAAAGTATGAATTTGAAATTTGCTCAAAATAGCTAAGCGTGGTTTTATTCATTCATTTATTTATTACACTACTTGTTACGTATCGTTACATTGGCCGAGCAGCAAAAATTTGTATTGTGGGTCGCGAATTAGTCATATTTGGATTGCTTCGTTTATTATTATTAAGCGGCTGCGATAACCAAATGGTCATGATCACGAACTCGCTGACGGCATCGTTTCCGCAGAATCGAGGGTTCGAGTCCTGATGCCACTAAAGATCCACCGTAGAGGTCTCAAGCACTCAGCCCAAAGTAGAGGGGCTGATGCACTTTAAATCCGCCGAGGTTCAGTCTTCTGGTAGGCGTAGAGTGGAAGTTTTAAGAGGGAAGCACTAGCTCAGATGAGGTGTCGTCTACCTCTCTTGATATAATTTTAAAATTACGAAGTTCATCGCCAATAGCCCTCGTGTTGCTTTTAAGAGCGATGTTAAAAAGCCTTCAATTTGTTAAGCTGCAACGATATATTTAATAAAAAAAAAGTATGTGTGTGTGTGGATAAATTTATTTGAAAAAAAAATCTAACAACATATACTTCATATTGTGAAATGGGAGCCTTTAAGGTCTTTGAGGCTGTCATCACGTACTGTTTAAAATTAGGACCTGAATTTTCAGTCATCTTTTTCACATGGAAAGATACTTTAGAACTTATTTGTGGCCGCGGAGCCTAGTGGATAAAGCAACGTACTCGTGGCCTGCGGTTTTCGTTGAGTTGTAGGTTCGAGCCTTCATACCACTAAAGATCAGCCGTGTAGCCGGGGCTGATGCACGTTAAATCTGCCGGGTCCTAAAGTCCTCCTCTGGGCGTAGTGTGGAAGTTAGGAGAGGGGGGCAGCTCAGGTGTCGTCCTCGTCACTTAACCGAGGTTCAAAATTACGAGGTCCGTCTCCAAGAGCCCTAGTGTTGTTTCTAGTGTGCCGTTAATAAAACAAATCAGGAAGTATTTAATATTTTGATTTCACTCCTCTATAGGGCGCAATATATATTTTACTATATTACTTATTTCTGTATCTGTCACCTCCGATATCTCTTTCGTATCATATGTATTCCATATTTCATTTCTTATACCGTAATGCTAATGGGGGTTTTCACATCACATATTAAAAGGGAAATTTCTTTCGTTTTAAAGATGCAGAGTAATAAAAAGGTCACGAATTTTTATATATAAATTTTCTGTCTAAAATGTGTCGTTAAGACATTAGACTTCCTTGCTGAATTTCAAAACTATCAGTAATTTGAATAAATACAGAGTATAGCATTTGAAAATTAAAAAAAAAATTGGGAAACCTTTTTCTAGAACAGCATCCCTTCTCCTGGAGTAGAGTCGAACGGCTCGAAATAAATCACGGAAATGAAATTCACTGGGATTCAGCCTCGTATATATACATTTAAACAAGGAAAAGGAATTTTCTAAGCAAAATCTTAGTAAAATATTTCCAAAATAAGTATTTGCTATTAGATTGGGTGATTTCAATAACGAATAAAGAAAAACTTTCCATAACCATCCGAATATGCAGTTAAAAGAATAATAATAAATCGTTATTAGTTTTACTAATCTTTTGTGAGGAAAAAAAAAAAACTTTTCAAATTTATCAAGACTAAATTCTTATATTAGAATGATTTTACTTGATATTAGTAATAAATATAAATCAGTTGATTAAATAATTCGATATTGATTTATATATTTTTAGACCGCGTTACATTACAAAGCTCTTACAGACAATTTTATTTGTTTTCCTTATATGCACGATGACACAATGATGGTAATTTCAATGTTAATTTATATGAATGATGATCTGTTTTAGGTGCTGATTTTTTAATTGAAACTAGTTCATAATATTACAAATTTCTCAGAAACGAAGGTAATATTTAAATACCACAGATATTCTTCTAAAATGTTCTTAATATCAAAATATCGGGGAAGAAAGGTAGCGAACCGACAGTCAACAACCGTTCGCAAAACAATTTAATTTCGTCGGCCTGTTTACAGACACCAGTAACAAAAAAGCACTTGTTCAGTATTCAGAGAGCCGATGCAGTTTCCGGAACGCTATTGTGAAAACCACTCACGTACATCCGACCCAGTGACTGTTGCCGTTAGCCATTTTTACCTTCATGGAAGGTGAAAGTCCACTTTTTTCATGGACCTCACCTCCTCGGTCACCAGCGATTAACTCTTAGTCATGTGACAGCACTTTAGATGGGCAACACTGATGGATGCCTTTTGTTTAGAGAACACTTTTCGCGGTACTGTTTGAAACAAAGATCGACGCGAAGCGGGGTATAAAACCACAGTTGTCCTTCGTGGCTTCCTTGCCTGGGGGTTATTAGAATTACCAGAATGAAACTTTTAGTCACAAGGTTACAGGTATTGTTGCAGGCAAATTCGAACGAAAAAGGCTGAACGAGTTTACGTAGCGCAACCGAAAGAATATGAGAAATAATCGGAATCCGGTTTTCTGATGTTGTCTATTTGTGTTCTCCAGTTAATTTTTGTAGCTATTTGAGTCAATATATAAATTATATCAATTGTAGGATATATATGTAATATGAAAGCAGGATTCTAAGGGGGGGGGGCATAGTTTTTTTTTTAAAAAAAACAAAGAAATACGATGAGGAATACTTTTGAGTTAACGTTTTCCGAATGTTTTTTCAAAAGCAAACATGCTATACCATAACGCAGTTTTATTTAGTTTGCGATTCATTTATTTGACCCTCCATTGCTTAACAATATTACAGTGTTATCATATCTAAAATTTGCGTTGATGTGTAGGAAATTGCAACTACTTTTTGGAAATTCTTAGTTACCATTAAGAAATCTTTAGCTGGTAAGTTAAGAATAAATTACGTTATAAGATTTTAGTATAAAAATTATATTACATAATAATACTGTATTATAGGCGTTAATATATATATATATATATATGTGTGTGTGTGTGTGTGTGTGCGTGCGTGCGCGCGTGAGTGCGTGCGTGTGTGTGTGTCATTCTGTATTACAATTTCTATGACAGAAAATCACTGTTCACTGTGATCTTTAAAATTATATGTGTGTCTGCTATTAAAATTTCAACATCATGAAGGATCAAGTTTTTTTGAACTTGAAGTTTACAAAGGACTATCACAATCAATGATCTCAAAAGCCCCGTTTAAGGAGATGGAAAATTTAAGCCTATAATATTATTCTCTGTAAAGCTTATGAGTTTAAAGCCGAAAGGCACCTCCTTCAGATCTAAAGGATCCACGAATTCCTTTTGACTGCATATTCATGTTTAGCAACTTAATATCGAAAAATAAAAGAGGTCATGAAATGGTACAAAGCTTTGAAATAATCCAAAATTAGTTTGGCTCTGATGAAAGTGTATTCAAGCCTGATACATGAAGAATTAGTCGAATTCCGTTCATTACAGCAAAGTGATTCAGTAACCCACTGATTACGGCAAAGGGATTCACGATCCCACTGATTTGTCTCGGGAGTTTTTTTTCTTTATGTTTTCTTATTTCTTTTCTGTATTTTAGTTACATGTACGTTCTTTTTAATAAATTTGCTTTTTGTTTCTTTGTGTGTAAAAATATGTAGATATGACTCTTTAAATATGTTCTCCTTGTCCATTTATTTGTTTAATTTACAACGATTTTATTGTTATTTAAATATTTATTACTTTAGTACTATATCCTGGTGTGCCTAATTAAGAGTTGTTTATTCTTGGCGTATTTTACATGATAAGTATTTTATTGCTCTATTTCCTTTTTTCTACGAAAAATATTTACTTGTTAATTTTTCAAATTCTTTACGTAAAGCTTTTCTTTGTATAACCTTTATCTTAACCTGATATTAACTTATTTTATTAAAATTCTTTTTTTAATTTTCAATAAGTTTGGAGTAGCGATCCTTCAAAGAGACCAGTTCGAGAACTGCAAACTTTTGTCAAGAAAGCTCAATCTGCTTCGGACAAATCAAGCATACCAACATTTAACAGACTTCTCATGTGATTTATATAAATAGTTAGTTTCATTCTACACTCTTGCTAAGAAATTAGGATGTGTCGCACAATATAAATTCGAGATAGATGGACGTTGATTCTCTTCCTCTCTCAGACTTGTTTGCTTTTAATTCCTCAGTTACGCGGCTTGAACATTTCACATTGATTTTTGCGCATTGAATGACATCTACTTATGAATCGATCTTGTACTTCTGAATAACATACTTTTTTTTTACCGGAATCTACTGTAGTCAGTGACGGTCTTATCAATTTGGGTGGCACCTTGTGGATCAACTGTACAGATAAATGTGACTTTTACTTTAATAATTTATTTAAAAAATCATGTTCCTGCAACATATTACGAATTCGAAAGTTGTCTTCTTTCATTGCACGAAAAAACAAAGTTCACTATCAAAATTGTCTACAGATATGAATTCTCAGAAAAGGCAAAAATTTCTATTTACGGCTTCATTGAATACATATTTTGTTCGATACTTCCCCACTTTGTGAAATTTGATTTCAGTTTTAATTCCCCATAAAACTTTTAGCTTCCAGAAGCATTATTCTGTGATATAAGACACTTAATCAGTTCCTTTTAGTAAATCGATTCTTCATTTGGACTTGTTATTGTTATTTAGTAGTAATAACTATGCACAGCTTTATTAATTCCTTTGTGCAGCTATTCACACTTATCTGACATTAAATCCATTGTATTATAAGATGAAGCAAAAAAAAAATATTATTCTTCAAAAATGCCAATGAGGACCATGACGCCATTCGAAAATTTACTGATTATTTTCTAATAAATAACTTAATGTTTGTTTTAAATCTTAATGAAACATCATTCTCTCTCTCTCATGTTTTGAAGTACACAATCAATAAAGTTTAATTTAAGGATGTTTTTGTTTTTAGAATTTTTGAGCGAAATTCACAGAAGAGAATATAAAATGTAACAACAATGAAATTTACAAGAAACTTAACAGTGAGAAACAAAGTTGTTTTTTAAAGACATATTGTGTTTCACTCAGCACTTATTTATACATATTATACTTAAACTTGCTTACCAAAAACTCTTCTGAGAAGATGATACAGTCTTAAAAGAAGCTTCAATGTTAAATTTTTGTTCAATGCACATTTTTACCCTTTCTAACATTAACTTTTTCTAACATCTTTTTACTTCATCTAACATTTTCTACGTTATATTGTTAATCTCATCGGTCAATGCTCTTTCACCACGAATTTCATGGCTCTCCCACAACGGTTTAAGAAATAATTCTCCCCCCCCCCCCTTCATCTGTATTTCCTTTTCCTTCATTAAATCCAGCGTGCAGTGAGCTCGAACTTGTTAACAACTAAGAGAAGATTCCTCTGTGAAGCCCAGGGAATCTTTCTGCCCACTTGGAATTGCATATATAGAGGAAAACATACTATTGAGAAATCCAGTGAGAAGTTTCTGAATTATTCCGAAGTCACGAAGAGGGCAAATCATAAAACAGACCCACCGCCAAGAATCTACTCATTTTGGGAGCTGGAATGAGCATTGACGTTCTTTCACTTCATGGGATGGAAATCCACTACTTACCCAAAAGAATAGTTTTATTTCTTTTTCGTCATATAAATATTAATACGTTAACATCATTAATAGATTAGTTCGTTAACATATCATCCCACACATTAAATGAAATCATCAACATATTTTTTTTTATTTATAAATAATAATTTTCGTGTGGGAGTTTTTGGAGTTTCCGTTTCTAATTAGATATTAAGTACTAGTTTTCTTCTTATGTTTTTATAAAACAAAGTGTTGCCTAGTTTTAAAATGAAACTACTGTGTTGGTAATGCAATGGATTTCGCTTTGTGTTGATGAAGAACGATTATTTCTATTTTTAGAAGTTTAATGTATGGATGAAATATTTTTTTCTAAAGCAATATATCCAAATGCGAGAGGCCAGCAAATCAACATTCTCAAAACTTGACAAAATTCGTCTCCATACTAGACTACTTTTATTAACTAAAAGTTTGTAAGAAAATGCAAAAGCTATTGTTCTTTGTTAAATTTAAATGCTAAATAGATTAAGATTTTATACATTTCCCATTTTCAAACGAATTTTTTTATTTGAGATAACTCAAAAAATGCATTAAACTGGTATGCTTCTAGAGCGTTGTTAATAACATCCCACTAGAACACGAGGGCTATTGGAGACGCACTTCGTATTTTTGAACCTCAGTCAAGTGATGAGGACGACACCTGAGCTGGTACCTCCCACTCCTAACTTCCACACTACGCCCACAGGAGGACTTTGAGCTTCAACAAAATTTACGTGCATCAGCCTTTGCAGGTCTTTAACGGCATCAAGACTAGAATTCACGTCTCGACTAAAACCACCGGTCGTGTGTCCGTGACTAGGACCACTAGGCTACCACAGTCACAGAGAGAAAGAAAATTTTAAATTTAACTTCTTTTACAAACTAAAAGGAATCATTTTATTCCCTTTACCATAACAAGCTGAATGTAATTTTAACACTTTAAGTGCAAGGGGGGGGAAAGAGATCATAATTATAGGGTTTTCAGGTCGTAGTCATTTGAATGAATGCTTTAAATGAAAACTATTTTCAATGGATCATGAGCTTACAGATCACAATGACTTAATTTTAAGTACATGTGTTGAACACGAATGTTGTTTCTACTACACAGGGTACAGAATACATTGGATATATCCACCGACGGAAGTTAAAAGGATTTGGTGTATCCAATCATATATTTATTTTTTACTTGAAATTCTTTCTTGTTTTATACTATTTTTTCGTAATACATTTGTTTGTAAAAAACAAACAATAAAAAAAGCAGCAGCAATTCTCTCAGATGTGAAAGTGGAGCTTAAATGAAATATATATATATCTTATAATTCTGTCTTGGAGTATTTTATGAATAGATTAGCAGTATTATAGTTCCACACAACCGCATATAAAGGCGCAAATATAAAGAACTGAAGTCAAATAAATCTGTTTGAAAAAGTGAAAACATATCGGGATCGAAGCAAATATTATAAGAAAATCATAATCCTTGTGTACAATCGAACCTCTCTATATCGAACTTAAAGGTCCCTGAAAAAAAATCCAGTGTACAGAAATTTCAATGTACAGAAATATTTGTGATAATTTGCTTACTAAAAACACTTTTTTTGGGATAAAGAAACGATTTCAAACATTTAACTATCAAATAAATTTGTTTAAAAGTTTTACAATTACAAACTTGCTAACAATATGTTAAAAATTTATTTTCTTGTGTACAAGAAAAATGATACTTATTTTTACTTGTTTTTGAACAAAGTTGTCATTGTCTTTTTATATGGCTGCGGTAGCTTAGCGGCTGGCATTGTTTTCCTTGAGTCGTTGGTTCGAGCCTAGATGCTGCTAAAAACCCATCATGTAGTGGGGCTGGCATGCGTTAAATTTGTCGAGACTTTAAGTCCTCACATTGGAGGGTATAGAAATTTTGAGAGAGAAGTGCCAGCTCAGGTGTCATCCTCTTCACTGACCAAGGTTCAAAATGATGAGGTCCGTCCCCAACAACCCTCAATTTGCTTCTCATTGTGATGTTAATAAACAATTCCAAGTTTTATTTCACTCGATTTCATTTCAATCATATTTTTCTTTTTAAGGATAACCTTTTCCTAAAGCCATTTCAAAGTAATGTTCACTTTTTTCAGAGAAGTAAAAAAATATATTTCTTCAGGAATGTCAGAAATAAATTTTAAGTCATGTCGGACAATTTGGAATACTTTTATTACTTGTTTTCATGATGATTTTTCAATGGTAATTTCTCCAGTTTCGTGAATTGCCATTGCTTTAAGATTGAGTAAAACACTTTTTCCGTATTTACATTATACCTTCCTTACGAACGAAATCCACAACTACTTGTTGTTGCAATAGGCAAGCGAAAATGTCTGCTCGATGTACAGAAACTGTTTCTGTAGTGAAAATTCAAGGTACCTGAAAAGAATACGATATATAGAGATTGATAGATTATTGAAATTGATGTCATGAACTGTTTATTAGGTATTTTTATCTTCATTTTTCGAACATATATTAGTATTTTTCTGCTTCAATCGTTTTTCTTTTTTCTTTTAATTGATTATATAGGTTGTTTTGAAACACATGGGTAAAATTTTAAGGTGGGGGGGAATAGAAAACATGTAAACAAGCAATTTTTACCATACAATGCATAGGCAGAGAGCTAGCAGGAAACCGTCAGACCACCATGCCTCCTGAAGTTTTTAGTTTTAGTTTTTATTAACGTCGCACTGGAAGTAACACGAGGGCTATTGGCGACGGACCTCGTAATTTTGAACCATGGTCAAGTGACGAGGACGACACCTGAGCTGGCACCCCCCTCTCCTAACATCCACACCACACCAACCCATGCCTCCTGAAATCCTTGGTAGATATGACGATGTGTAAGAAATCTAGCGCTTTATGCTTTGCATTACAGCGCCGTCTAGCGTTTTCACTGCTTTCTCTCCACCTATGCATTGTTTCATGAAAATTGATTGTTCAGATGTTTTTTTATCGCCCCTTAATTTTTTTCTTTTTTGATATTTCATTTTCTTCCAAAACTACTCCTTGTACGAAACCTTATGGGAAGAAGTTTAGTTTCCTAGGGAAAAATGGAGAAATAATGAAAAAGGAATAAAAAGTAAATGATAGAGCTTTCTTTCCTAAAAAGAATTGCTTTAAATTCATTGCGAAAAGCCATTTCGTCCGAAGAATTGTGTTACAAGTTTTCCTTTTCACCAACTGACCTGGAACGGAGCGGATGTGTTCATTTACTGTACGCAAAAAAAAAAAGAAAAGAAAAGAAAAAAGAAAAAGAAAGAGGGAGAGAGAAAGAAAAAGAAGGAGAGGAAAAAAGAAAGCGCTTTAAAGTTTTTAATCGACTCTTTCTGTACCCAGATCTGTCCTTAACACTTGAAACAATGCATCGAGAAAGTAGAACAAGCTACAGCAAGTACAAGTGAGGAGGAAATGTTAATTCTGTTAAAGAAGGACAAATCGATTAATTTTCTACTTTTCCATTAAACTGTTTTCTGTATATGTAACTTTTCAGCTCAAAATTTATTTTAATACATTAATTATACGGAAGCATAAAAAAAAAATACGAGTCGCATTTAAAATTGCTGTAGAGTATATAAAATGCTAATTATAAGTATCTCGGATTTTTTTTACAATTATTCACAGAAAGCTTTCCGTATGCTCGTAGAATCTTACATTACTTAATTTTAACATAAATAAATTTTTAAAAGGTAAGTTATATTTTAGATTGATTGAATGACTGGTTTTATGGTATATAAAGCAACAAATGTTAGTATTCCAATGTTTTAGATTAAAAATGTGTACCTCAGTGAGCTGTTTAACAGGAAGTTTGGCCTTTTACTGTATAAATCAAAACTCTTGCATTCATTTTATCAGCAAACTATTCTAAAACAGTGCCATAATCACTGGAAATTCTTTACGAAAATATAATTGACTTGAAACATACCGAGGATGTACTGCATTAAAATAGGGAGAAAAGAAAAAATTCTTTAGATTTTCTGATTTAGAACTTAATTTCTTTTTAGAAAATGATGTTCTGATATAATCATGTTGAAAAAAATAAGGATTCATTTTAAAAGAGAATTACATACTTTTATGTATTTTGCTGATTTCAATCATTTTAGAGAAAGGATAAAATAAAAAATGTTGAAAAGTGTGAATGATGACACTTCTGATGAAATTTATTTGTTGAATTGAACACTTTCGGCACTCTATACTGCCCGTCACAAAGACTAGCTAATCGCAACCATTGTGCCTCGTCATTTTAAACCAGTCTGATGACGAAGTCGACACCTGAGTTGGTAACTCATTCTCCTCATCTATGCATGCTAACGTGAGAGTCCAGACAAAATTAATGTGCATATCATTCGCACACTCGACTCGACTGAAATTTCACCGATCATAAGCTTGCTACCATGACCACTCCCTTACCGTGGTCTAGATTTAATTAAAAATGTGCACCTTTATAAAGAAAAAGCATCTTCAATGTTCTAAATACACTCTATTAAAAAAAATAAAAAAAAAAAAAAAAACGACGCATCAAGAAGGAGTTGTTCGATGGAGACAAAAATTGGCCGTTAGGAAAATTATGTACAGAATATAGAAAATGATTAAAATTTCAGAAAAATTCAATGATTTACTTCAGAGTTACATAGTTACAAAGTAACGAGCTCAATAAGGTGTTGTCCCACCTCTAGCCTGGATGCAAGCTGCCATACGACGTGACATGGAGTGATAAAGCTCCCTAATGGTCTCCTGCGGTATTTCTTGCAAATTTGCTCCAATTGTTGGGCTAGGTCATCAATATTCCCTGGTAGATGCAGTCGCCTTCCCATCCTATTCCAGACATGCTCGATTGGAGCGAGATCTGGCTGTCCAAGGAAGTGCTTAACAAACTGTCAGACAGTTCATAGCAACACGTGCCGTATGTGGTCCAGCATTATCTTGCTGAAAATTAAGGCCAGGGTACTGCGAAAGGAACGGTAACAAAACAGGTCTCAGAATGTCGTCGACGTACCGCTGTGCTGTAAGTGAGCCTCTAATGACGACCAAAAGGGTCCGGCTATCAAGGGAAAAGGCATTCCAGATACTTACTCTTGGTTGAGGGCCTGTGTGGCGTGCAATAGTGAAAGCAGGATCGGTACGCTGCCTTGGGCGTCTCCAGACATGTCTTCGATTATCGTCAGGACACAGTTGGAAGTAGGATTCGTCGCTAAACACTATACGTCCCCAGTCAGCATCATTCCAACCTGATCAAGCCAAGCACCACTATAATCTGGCTCGACAGAGTGCAGAAGTGAATGGCAGGTGGAGCAGCGGTCGGTACGAGCGTAGATTTTGCTCTATCAGCCGTCTGTGAATGGTTATGGTGGACACTCGTTGATAACGATGAAACAGGCGTTGTGACTACTGATCTGACAATCACTCTGTCCTCCCGATCTGCTGTGGGTCTAGGTTGACCGCTACCATCATGACACTGAAATCTACCATTGTTCGCCCATTCTTGCCAGCATCTTCTAATCGCCGCATCGCTTCGACCCATAAGACGAGCGATTCACCGATTTGCCCCACCTGCCTCTTTCAATCCCACGATACGACCTGTTTCAAACTCAGGCAGTTTCTCGTAATGAGCTCGAATCCAGCGGCGAGACATTTTTTCAGTCGTTGAAAGGTTTCCTAAATCGCAATGAAACAGAAAATTTGACCATCAGATTGAGAATCGCTTCTTATATACACCTGCTCAATGCGCAGTTCCGATGCGCTGTAGCTCCCGTTATTCATTCATTGGACACCAAATTTATATAATGTGTATAATGTGAAATCCAAAAGTTACAATTAACACGTATAAGTAAAGACTGTAAAAGAATTCCTGCATTAATCATTGATATGTGTCCTTCAACGATTTTGTCAGCAGCTAGATGTAGTTACGTTGACCGCTACCATCCGTAGCGGTCAACCATTCTACCATTCCATCCGTAGCGGTCAACCTACCATTTTTCAAATGCTTAGAAGATTGTGGCGATCTTTCACGAAGAAAGGACTGGCTCACTGCAACCCCGACAGAGTGATAATTGCCTCGTGCGTGACTCAACACGTTTCATTAAGGTTTAGTATTTTTCGTTCTATATTTTAATTTAGTAGTTAAATCTCAGCATTCTTTTTAGTGGTTAAATCTTTTTTCTGTTCGTATTCTCAGTTTCTTCTAAAATAGTCTTGCCACCCCTTATAAAAACGTTGATTACTTTGAAAAGAATCAAATATAAACACCTATCGAAAAGCGAAATATGTTTCTATAGTCAAAATGAAATGGGCACATTTACTATAAAAGTAATTCACGCATGCTTGTCACTTTTACATTTTGTTATGGTGTACAGCACTATATTAATATATTGCTATGTATTGTATTTATATGATGTAAAAAAGTTAATATACTTCTGTACATCATATAAATATTTTAGATAATATTTGTTTGATGTACAGAATCATCGGAATATCTTCATTTAGAACTGCACACAGGAAAAGCATTATATAGCTTGAAATTGAAAGAGGTTGATGAAGTAAGCATTTAAAAACAGAAATATGGCGTAAAGATTAGGACTAGAGAAGTTGCACTGAAACAAGTTTCTCATATATATTTTGACTCAAAAAGATTCATTAAAGTCGACATTCAAATGCGTAAAAAGTGCCTTGTAAGCTACTTCACTCTATCCTAAGCTTTCGCAAATATATGATACTTTTATAAATAGAATCAAACCAATTAACCAACTAGATGCTTTGAATACCTATATAATTACTCTCTCTCTCTCTCTCTCTCTCTCTCTCTGTATATATATATATATATATATATATATATATATATATATATAATACAAAATATTTTTTAAAATTATGATAAATCACAGGTGGAGAGAATCAAGAATTAATTGCATTGCGTAATCGTAGTTAACATTTCAGCTACAAAATACTCATACACGTGGTTGCAAAAAAACAGCTGCTCCTCCACGACGCAACCGGAAAAGGAAGCTATTAGTTCTTTTTCACCTGCACCTACGCCTTTTGTATAGGGAAGGTGAGGGCCTCGGGGCATTTTGAAGGGGAATCAAGGGGAAAAAAGGTATATTAAAACGAAAAATCTTCGAGTGAGGCGAAGAGGAAAGACAGACAGCGCTTCTCTGCTACCCAACCTGCCATAACCGTTTCCGCCTATTGCAAATATACCTGTACCGGAAACGAGCGATTAGGTAGTTGGTTGGGTTAAATCATGCTTTCTTCTTGAACACAAACTAGATATAAGAGGGCCGATTCAGGTATGGAGGATTTTTATCTTTCCGATTGCAGTGTTGTTGAGTCAAAGGGGCCACTACTCCTTTTCAAGCGTAAAGTAATGAGGCTTCGTAAGAATAGTTGGATGTCATTTGTCTGGGTTGGATGCATTACGGTGAAACGAATACAATAATACTTGTTCCCGACATGTTGATTAATCTTCCGAACAAGAGCTTTGGGTCAGAATTGGTTTGCTTGTAAACGTTTCCAATGGGTGTCGAAACGTTCAACTTTATTTTTACACTTTTCTCTAGATCGCAGG
>BMAW01016159.1:277574-287747 GCA_019974015.1 Nephila pilipes
TTTTTTGCAACTTTCTTACGTTTTTCTAGACCACAGTGAAAAAGGATTTTCAATTTTTGTTTTATTTTTATTTATTTATTTATTTTGCAACTTCTTTTCTGTGGTAGAAGAAATTTAAAGAGCTCCAAACTGAAACAGTTAAAATTTAGCAAACTATTTTTTGAAAATCTATTTATTTATTGAGTTTATGTGTTTATTTTATAAAATGCGCTGTTTGAATTATCAACATTCGGAAATTTTGAAATAAATGCAAAATGCAGAAGACACCTCATATCTATTTGCAATGATGCGTATACATTGAAATATTTTACACTTTTGAAAAAATGCATATTTTTGAATTATTCAATTAATTATTTTACACATGTAAAATGCTATATATATATATATATATATATATATATATATATATATATATATATTGTAGTGATACTTAATTCTTGTTAATGGCGTAAGAGCTAGAATAGACTATTGCGCCGTAAATTCATTCGCTCGACGCATCTTATTAACGATGTTTACATTCGACCCTTTTCTACAGAAATGCGAGGAAGCACGAATTGAAGTGAAGTGCGTCCTCTTCTTCGTATATATATACCTCTCGTAAATCTGGAAAGATTTTCATCTTCCTGCTGTCCTGTTTTGCATTCTATTATCCCATTTATAGTTAATTTATGAGTAAACTCTAACATTTTTATTGTTCTAATTTCTAATACTAATATCGATTCTTAGATAATAAAGTTCCTAAAATCAAATTGAAAGTTCTGTAGATGAGATTAAATTTCTTATTCTTTATTTGACTTCCATTTTGGGTGAAGGCGTGGGATGTCCGATTACTACGGAGCAGCTACGTAGAAGTCTAGTTGAATTTGACCAATTAGTAAATTCAAGCAGACGCTTCAAAAAGATGACTGACCTAACGATGTCTGATAACACAGAGCCGAAGTTTACAGCTGCACCCAATATCTTTCCAGTGCTGTTACTGACCTACCAGCTACCTAGAAATCCATACAACTTTTTGGCTGACGACCAACAAGATGCTAGTAAATGGCTTAGGGTCTATGAACGCATCGCATCCTATAACCTCTGAGATGAACAAATGTGTCTGGCGAATGTCGTTTTCTATCTGACTGTAACAGCTAGGTTATAGTTTGACAATAATGAGGACACCTTCGCGAATTGGATAATGTTCAGAAACTACCTAAACAATATGTTTTGCCATACAGATGATCTAAGACGCCAAGCCGAAAGCTGCTTATTGACAGAGGTACAAAGTACTGACGAGACATTTGAATCGTACATTCAGGATGTACTTGCCTTATGTCGAAAAGTAGGCAATTCAGGAAGGCTAGATAGTGGCTCATCTGATAAAGGGGATCGCAGATGATTTGTATCAGACCTTACTGGTTCCGATACAGTCTTAAACCAGTAAGTAAAATAGCTAACTTATCAACAATAATGGATGACTCCATTTGCTCGCTGAATGACAAGATCTGAGAAGATTATCAGGCACAACAGCCCAGAAAACAAGTAACTCGGGAAAAATTAAGAAACATGCTAAATACTGAACGTACAACTACCAGCAAATAACAGTAAAACATAAGATTAATATAGGTGATAGTGCTCTATTCAAGCGCAGACCTTACCGTATCTCAGCCGTAGAGACGCGTGTTAGAAGACGAAGTACAGCGAATGATAATGGAGGACATCATACGATCGTCAGAAAGTCCGTTGTCAACTCCTGTTGTATTCGTGAAAAAGAAAAATGGTGAATGGCGCTTTTGCATCGATTGTAAAAGACTGAAACTTTATTTTTTTAGTAATTTTATTAACTACCATGCATTGATGATGTTTTAGACTGCCTAGCTGGTGCAAGGATTTTCTCCAAGATGGATCTAAAATCAGACCATTGGCAGATAGAAGTTGATGAAAGAGACCCGGAAAAGACTGTTTCTTTTCCTCCTGATGGTCTCTATGAATTCAAGGTCATGCCATTTGGGTTATGTAATGCTCCAGCTACATTTGAACGAATGATGGACCCAGTTGATTCAAGTGGAATATTTGCCTGTGCTACCTAGAAGACATCATCATATATACGCGAAATTTTGAAGAACCTTAAATACATTTGAGGAAAATTCTGAAATGTATCCACAAGAGGCAGGACTATCGTTAAATTCAAATAAATTCTCATTCAGAAGAAAGAAACTGACGATATTGGGCCATCTAGTCGATGAACATGGAATATATCCAGATCCCGAAAAGTTAATATTTGTAACAGAGTTTCCTGTTTCGGAAAATATTTCAGATGTCAGTAGCTTTCTGGGTTTGTGCTCGTACTATCTGTGATTCCTCACGAACTTCGCCGATATAGTGAAACTCCTTCTTGACTTATTGGGGGAAATACAAAGTTTTTATGGAACTATGCACAGAAAATCTTTTTCAACCATGAAGAAATTGCTCACTTGAATACCCTGTTTTAGGACATTACCTTTCAAATGCTGTAGCAAAAATCTATTCAGATGTTAGTGGATATGGCATAGGTGCTGTATTATTGTAAGTCCTGGGTGGAAAAGAAAGAACAATAGCCTATGCATCCAGGTCCTTAACATCAGTAGAAAAAAATTATTCAACAACTTTACAGGAGTGCCTTGCTGTCACATATGCAAAGAAATCCATCTGGAAGACTTGCTAGATGAGCTATGAGGTTGCAAGAATATGACATAACCATCGTCTATAAGAGGGGCCGGAAACATTTCGATGTTGATGCCCTGTCATGAAAACCTCTCCGATGCAGAAAGTAAAGAAATTCCATTTCTAATGTCTATTACGGATTACAGAAAAGAGCAATTGCAGGATAACCAGTTGAAATTTATAATTAAAATGCTTAAGAAAGATAACGAATATCGAAGCTATATAATGAGACGGTGTATCGTACAAAAGAAACTACGATCCTATGGGACAGCAATGGCTCTTGATCATACTTACTAAAACAACTACGGCTTGATATTTTAAGGAGTCGCCATGGTGCGCTAAATGCTGATCATCTTGGGTTTGCTAAGACTCATGACCGAATAAAAATGAAATACTATTGGTCAGGACTTTATGGCAGCATTCGCCAATATGTGTCACACTGCAGAGAATGTCAAAGACGGAAATCTCATCCTCAATTCCCAGCAGATCAACTTCGCCCGATAAAGCCACCTGACGTCCCTTTTGCACATATCGTAATTGACCTACTAGGACACTTTCCCATTACACCTTGTGCGTGTTTTATGTTTTCTAACTCATGTATTTTAATTCATTTTAACAAATGTTTGGCGCATCATAGCCTGCTTTGGCTCTTTCGCCATTAAATTCCCCTGTCACTCACACTCACTCACTTTTCCATTATATTAAACGGAAATAGGAAGGTAATTGTTTGTACTGATTACTTGACGAGATTCGCCCTTACAAAAGCATTACCAACTGCTGAGGCTATCCAAGTCACTAACTTCATAGTTGAAGAAATCATACTGAAACTCGGTGTTCCCAGAGAAATGAAAAGTGAACGAGGACTTTCGTTCTTATCAAATATTGTGAAAGACGTTAATCAATTGTGCCAGACTTTGCATCTTCTGACTACTGCCAATCATCCACAGACAAATGGTTTGACAGAAAGATTTAACCGGATATTAGCAGACAGGCTGTCCATGCACGTAGATATCGAACAAAGAAATTGGGACAATATTCTACCCTTTGTGACCTTCATATGCAACTCTGGAAAACAGGATACGACCGGATTCAGGCCATTTTTTCTTATTCATGGAAGGGACATACAGATGCCTCTCAACGTAATTCTTCCAAACAATACTGAAACGCACGACAATTATGTAAAACATCTTGTCACCAAGTCTGAAAAAGCTAATCAACTGGAAAAATGCGACATTATCGCAGCACAGGTAGATGACAAACGTTGATACGATGTTAAGTATCAATCAGTTATCTACAAGGTAAGGGATTTAGTTTGGGTGTTTACACCAATACGAAAAGACGGATTGTCCAAGAAGCTCTTAAAGCATTATTTTGGATCGTATTTAATCACTCGACGTTCATGTGATATCACATATAAAGTAGAAAGTAGGAAAGAAAACAGTTAACAACAAAGAGAGAGGGAACAAAGATGTCGTTCATGTCCTGAAATTAAAACCCTTTTTTGATCCAGACAATCAAATTGATGAGAGGGAAATTTCTAACTTTTTAAGGAGACCTGTCACAGAAAAAAGAAGCAAGGTGGTCAAATCCCAGGATTGCTTGATTTTTGGTGTAGAAAGGATGGTTCCATTTGACGACATTGGCGAGAATGGGTGAATTATAGTCTTACAGAACGTCCAGAAAGTAACGGTTGACCGAGTGCGAGAACAGAATGATCATCCTATCGGCACTCACGGCCTCTGATACACCCTTATCAACAATCCGTCGCGTTACCGAGGCACTAGTGACTGCATTGACCTTCGATAGGCAAACAAGGAGAGAATTCGTGCTGGTCATTGCACCGACTGCACCTCACTGTTGAATACCACCAAGCGTGTTCGCAGTGGTGTTAGGAGCATTCAACATAGAACAGACAGGGATAGAATTATTTTCAGTTATAAATCTTGCTTCGAATTGAGACCCAATGACCAGAGACATCATGTCTGAGGATGTCGAAGATAGTGTTAGAATAGTCACTAGTTAGACGACAGTTAGTCGTCTGTCACTCAGTTCAACAACCAGAAGATTTGGTTCGGGGTAACATTTCATTTGATAGCCGGGCTCTTTGGTTGTCGTCCATGACATCCTTACAACACAGTGATACATCGACGAAATTCTATGTACCGTAATGTTGCTCTTCCTTTTACGAACCTCTGGACTATCATTTCATCTGGTTAATAGCTCGCCGCACCTGGCATGACACCAACGCTTCCCAAGTCGGCACGATTGCCAGATATTTCCCTAGCACAGCACGTTATAGGTCTAATGATCAGGAGTAACTGATCGTCGCTGGATTGCTCCGATTTAACATGCCAACTGGAACGTGCATGGCAAGCAATCCACCTATTTCTTTTTCATTTTTTTATTGTTTGTACCGTCCTAAAAGTTTTGCTCTTATTTAATTAAACATTTAATTTTAGTAAGTGTAGTCTATTCGGCAAATACCTCATCTCACATAGAGGCCCGGCTGGGCGAATATGGCTTTAAAGTAAAATAATACCCTAGACATAACAATGTTTTGAAAAATATAACCGTAGATTGTTCCGAATTACATTATTTATGGATTATTGTGCTTGTGATTTATGGATTATTGAGCAATCGTATGCCTGCCGTGCTGTGATGTTGGTTTTTCATCGTTTAGAGACAGACATCTGTATGGAATTCTTATAGTACAATTAAATATCATTAAATCATTAAAAAACGTTGGTAGTTCAAGAAAATGTTTATGTTTACTGAAATTTTAATTTGTTGAAGATATTACTATAAGAAAATTGATGAAATATTTCGAAATCATTTGATTTTACAATTTTTAGTTGAATTAAAATTGTTGTTTGAAGCACATATTTTTGAAGCTAAAGCTATTTGAAGAAAAATTTGCTTATTAAATATTATATTGATGTTGAATTTACGTATTCTCTTTCCTTGAACAAAAATATTATTTCGAATGCTTTGATATACATTTTGAATAATAATTTGGGCCGCGGTAGCCTAGTGGTCATGGCTTCGGATTCGTGGCCGGTGGTTTTCGTTCAGTCGCGGGTTCGATCCTTGGCATCTAAAGACCCGCCGTGTAGCCGGGGCTGATGCACGTTAAATCTGTCAGGGCCCAAAGTCCTCCCATTGGCGCGGTGTGGAAGTTAGGAGAGAGGGGTACCAGCTCAGGTTTCGTCCTCGTCACTTGACCGTGGTTCAAAATTACGAGGTCCGTTGCTAATAGCCCTCGTGTTGCTTCTAGTGCGACGTTAATAAAACCTAAACTAAACTTGAATAATAATTTGATGTGTGTGTTTACTTGAATTCATATCTTTTTTTTTTTTTTTTTTTCAGTATTTATCTATTTTGAAGAAAATTTACTTTAATGCTCGTATATATTTTGAAAGTAATTCTTTGAATTTTAAACTTTTATTTGAAATTATTTGAACAAATTTTTGATGTGATATTTTGAATGGTTGATTTTATTTTCTATTCTTGAACTAATAATATGGAATTGCTCCATATATATTTGAAAGCTTATTTAGAATATTTCAATTTTGGAGTATTTTTGAGTTACTGTTATTGATATTAATTTTTGAATATTTTTGTCATATTTTCTTGCAATTATTGAATAACGACTACTATCAATGATTACCTAATATTGCAAAATCATTTAAAAAATGGTATTAAGAACCAAATAAAACTTTTAAATGGCTTAATCTTACTAATGGAGGTAGATAAAACCGCGCTAGATTTTGCAGATTTTCAGGATTCAATAAAATATTTAACTTGAAAGAAATTAAACAAAATGTAATATAAACAAAATATTAAGCGTTTTTGCCTAAATGTTTAATTTCTGTATGCAATTTACTTCATTTAGATTTTTCTACTGACTTTGCAAATCGGGCCAAAACCATTTCTTCTAATGCCCTAGTGATCATGGTATCGGATTCGTGGCTGGTAGTTTTCGTTCAGTCACGGATTCGATTCGTGGCCGCTAAAGACCCGCCGTGTAACCGGGGCTGATGCACATTAAATCTGTCGGGGCCCAAAGTCCTCCCGTTGGCGTGGTGTGGAAGTTAGGAGAGGGGGGATGCCAGAGCAGGTTTCGTCCTCGTCACTTGACCGAGGTTCAAAACTACGAGGTCCGTTGCCAATAGCCCTCGTGCTGCTTCTAGGGCGACGTTGATAAAACCAAACCAAATCCTCTTTGATTGAGAACATTATAAACTAAATACCTCATTCATCAAACAGTAAAATTATTTTGGACGGTTGTAAATCCTTCCCTAAATTTAAAGGAAATCTAAAGACTTACGAATATCTTTTTAGCAGTACCAAACTACAGAGGCAAAATAACCAATTTGTAATGTGAAATTTGATATAAAAAAAACGTATTCCAACACACAACAGGTAAGGTGTTCATGGGGTTTAAGAGGCCATAAAAGCGTCTAATGTATGAATAAGTCACAAGGCGGGTGACTTATTCATACTTTACGCGTGTAAAACCTTTGGCAATATTCATACCAATTGTCCCAAATGTTGTCTTGAATCTACTACAACATTTGATTCTCCATATTCCATTACTAATAGAACTGGAAACGCGCTTCCCATTCAAACTTTTTCCAAAAATCCCATGCATGTCGACATTAAATTGCAGGAATTAAGTTAACCGCACTCTATGATACTGGGTCACATACCACCCTATTAAATGATTAAAATATCATCATAGAATTAGTTCTCCACAATTGCTTCTCTCCCAAATCATGTTTTTTGGAATCGGCCGAGACACAGTAAAAAGCATCGGTTACTTTCAGGATTCCATTGAAATTTAAAACAATATTTTACCTGTTAAAATCCTTGTATAAAAAGATGACATGTTCCTCTTTTGATGTGGTTATCGGAATCGACTTCTTGCAAAAAACTACATTTACATTTGATCAAGACGGAATTCATCTGTGCAATAGTAAATGAGGATGATTTTTTTTTTGTTAATTGTGTTAGTGTTCTCGAAGATGAACCCTTCCCATTTGATATTCCAAGCATTTTAAACTCTGAATTTTGTAAGGAATCTTAAAATATTTTTACTTCTAACCCCATAAAGTTGAAGACACTGAAATTAAGATGAAAATTCTCTTAACAAGATGCAATCATCCTATCCCTACGTTCCAGACTACTTCCTTTTGCGGGACAGAAAATTGTGGAAAATCAAATGAACTGTTAAACCTAGCTGTTCTGATTAAGTTGCGTCGATTGTGTTATGTAAAAAGAAAAGCGGGCTCTACGGACTTAGTGTTAATTTCCGCAAACGTAATAGAAAAGGGATCAAAGGTAAGTTTTCCTTTACCACTAATTAAAAAAGTCTTAGACAAATATGAAAATTCTCTAGTTTTCACTTCATTCAACCTTAAAAAGGAATTTTTCATGTACCTATGGATACCAAAAGCACAAAATATACCTGTTTTGTAATCCATGAAGGACAATACGAATTTTTGCGTGTTCCATTTGGTTTATCAAACAGTCCCAGCGTTTTTCAGCGATTTGTTTACATAGTTTTCTGAAATATCATTCACTAAAATGTTCTTATTGTTTACATGGATGATCATCTCACATCATCAAATAACGAAATAGAAAGGCTTAAAAAAATTACATCTAGTTCTCCAAACAGCCGCAGATTATGGTCTTGAGTTGAACTCCAAGAAATGCCAGTTTTCGCTACGAAAAATAGAATTTCTTGGATATATCATCGAAAACGGAACAGTTAAGCCCTCACCCTCCAAACCGCCAGTTGTTCGAAAATTCTCTCAAAATAAAACCCCTAAAGAAGTCCAGAGCTTTCTTTGCTTAACAGGTTATTTCAGAAATTTTATTCCAAATTATGCTCTAATCACTAGACCGTTAAGTGACCTCCTTCGGGAGAATATCGAATTTAATTTTGGTTCTGAATAAGCAGCAGCTTTCAAAGAACTCGAAAACATTCTTTCACAAAACCCAGTTCTTCACGTTTTTCATCAAGGATTCCCATTAGAATAGCATACCAACGTAAGCTCCTTAGGTCTCAGCGCTGTGCTTTACAAAATTGGATGATGGACACTTTGACATCATTCATTATTTTTTAGTCGCATAACTACAATGAAACAAGAAAAATGTCACAGTTATGAACTTTAAGCTCTCTCCGTTATTGAGGCGCTTAAGGAATTTCGAAACTACTCATTAGGTACCAAATTTAAAATTGCAACAGATTGTGGTGCTTTTCAAAAAACGATACACACACGCGAAAAAAGGTCTTAACAGCTGAAACTGTATATGAGCATTGATGTTAGAAGATTTCAATTTGTCATAGAACCGATAGATACATGAAACACGTTGACGCTCTAATTCGCTACCCCATTCTTGTAAGTTTCTCAAACATACTGTCAATCAGAAGATTAAAAATATGCACAAGATCAGGAGGAATTCATATCTTGAATTAAATCAATGATTGAACATGCACCTTCCGACGAAACTTTTCTAAAAAATGGAATTCTCTATAAACTCTTTAAAGACACAGAACTTTCGGTAGTCCCACAAACAATGCAAAAAAAGATGAAATTTAATACTCATTCATAAAGTCATTTTGCTTCACACTACACTGAATCTATTGTTTCTCATGAATGTTCCGCTCCGCAACACACACACCTATATATATATATAAGAGAATAGTACAAGAAACCATTTCAAATTATATATATATATATATATATATATATATATATATATATATATATGACCAATACAGCCAGCGTGTAATGGCCTGCGCGGCAGCGGCGTAATAATATGCCAATAATGGCCAATGTAATGATAATGGCCAATATATCTCATAACGTAATATTAACAATAATAACGTAATATGTGTGGCGTAATGGCCGTATTATTAGCAATAAATGTAGCCAGCCAACAATATTAACCAATAACAATAATAAATAGCCAATGTGGCAACCAATGACAACCAACATGGCAGCAATAATACAACCAGCCAATAATGTATATTATACTCAATAATAAACCATATGTCAACTCAACCAACCATATGCTCAGCGTAATATATATTGAAAATAATGTCAATAATAACAATAATATAATAATAATAATGTATGTAACAATATTAATAGTAATAATAACCAAATATACAATATTAAATAAATAATATTATCAATATTATCAATAATAATAAATAAGCAACGTAATATGAAAAGCAGCGTAAATATATGTAATAATATTAATAAATAATAACCAATGTGTAATATGTCATCAATAATAAATAATAACATGTAATAACCAAAGAAAGCCAATAAATGAAAGCTTCAATAGTAGTAATAATATTAATATCAATATAATGTGTATAACCAGCCAGCAATAATAATAACAACATAATGTATATCAATGTCAATATATTATGTATAAATAATAATATGTAATAGTAATAATACTTATGCTCAA
>BMAW01016159.1:292086-336229 GCA_019974015.1 Nephila pilipes
TATATATATATATATATATATATATATATATATATATATATATCTGTGTGTGTGTGTACATATATATATATATAAATATAAAGGAGAGTGAAAAAAATAATAAATTCATTAAATATTGTATACTAAATTGCAGTAATGTTTTTTCGAGACTTATTAAATCGAGTTATTATGTTAAAAATGAACGAAAGATCATATAATAAAACATACAAATTTGCTTCATATCATATAAATAGTTTTTGGATTAAGACAATCGATATTATTTCTAAATTTAACTACATTTCTATTAAAATAAACATCAGATCTGATGTTAAAAAAATGAAGAAAAATTAAATTTTTAGCAAAATAAATAAGTAAAAATAAAAAAAATTGCTAAAATGATTTAATTAAATAATTGCTGATAACGCAGAAAATCAGAACTGATAAACCAAGTAGGTAATTGCGGAGCAATTTTAAGATATTTTCATTCATTTTGGAATCTGACTGTCATTCATTGCTTCCTCTCACTGGAAAAAGTCGTCGTTTTAGATTTTTCTGGATACATTGTGCCTATATACATCTTTAATGTGACACTCCATTATCAGGAAATTCTAATTATCCTCAGCATTTGATGTTACTTTGAGAGCTTCCTTTCGAAAGTCATACGCAAACAAATGTGTAAATGTGTCAGACTTGAATGAAGTTGCAACAACGGTTGGTGGCTCAACATGACCGCTCATGCCAATCCGCAAACACAGCTAAAATTTCTGCACGCAACATTCAACCTGTTTAGTCTTCTTAAGCTACACTTTTTGAAGGTAATTATTAAATTGCACCTGGACCCCGAAAAACACCAGGAAACAACCGGGAATCCAGGTTTTTAAAAAAAAAATCCCTCATTACCGTATCTACTTCCTCGCTCTCTCTTCTTTTATGTCTGTTGTTAATCTTTATCTTTTTATTGGGGTTCCTAATTTTATTCAATTATCGATGCATTATACTGATCTGCACATCACGTTCCCAACAACAAAATTTTAAAAATATTACGCACAAATACTCGGTTATTGGCGTTTACGGAAATCAAAATCAATAAAACTTTTCAGAAACCAATAGTAATAAGTACTTTATTATTATCTAACAGAAATAATACACATATATGAAAAAATGGTACACACAAAATTAATACTCACAACACATGCGCGTGTATATACATACACACATATATATGAGTCTCTTCTTGGTACTAACAACCGTAGTCTTCAACCGCGACTTTGCCTTTTATATAATTGACGTTTATTTCTTTCTTTTGATTTTTTTCTATTTTAATCTAGCGTATTCTCAAGATTCTATCTAATAGTTTTCTATGTGTTTTTAAAAATTCGGTTACTCTTAAAATCGTGTATTTGGTCAAATATTGACAAAGGAGTTTTATAGTTTAATTTTGTATATAAGCTAGTGTATTAAATTTATAAAAATACCAAGTTTTTCGTTTCCGCTTGCTAAACGTAAGATTATAGTTACCGACCCGAAGTAGGATCTCAAAACCAAAAGTAAAAGCTTTTTTTTTTTTCTTTTCCTTTTCACTGTTTCTTGAAATTTTTTGGATTGAAGTATTTTAAAATTTTATTTAAACGTTATAAAGGAGCATCGCTTTTTATTCTCTTAAAAAAAATGAGTCTTTAAAAATCTTATATTTATATCTGCTTATTTTATTTACTTAATTCCCTCCTTCGATCTAACTATTATTGTTTTCTATTATATTATATTCGTTATTGAAACTAGTTTACTTTCGTTTGCAAACATTTGCTACATTTGTTCTCGAATATTCATATATTTTCAATGGAATATGGGTGAAAGGTTCGTCTGATAAAGCAAAAATTTACTGGAAGTCTCTAAAGTTCCCGTGAGAAAGTTAGTACAGAAAATATAGTTCAGTCAAACGAGGAAAAGAATTGGCTGATACTTTACTTAATTCTGATTCGAAATTTAGTTTAGTTTATATTAACGTCGCACTAAAAGCAACACGACGGCTATTGGCGACGGACCTCGTAATTTTGAACCATGGTCAAGTGACGAGAACGACACCTGAGCTGGCACCCCCCTCTCCTAACATCCACACCACGCCAACGGGAGGACTTTGGGCCCAAACAGATTTAACGTGCATCAGCTCCGGCTACACGTCGAGTCTTTAGCGGCCAAGGATCGAACCCGCGACTGAACGAAAACCGTCCGCCGCGAATCCGAAGCCATTACCTCTAGGCTACCGCGGCCTTCTGATTCGAAAACTCTTTCAGGAAGTAAAATTTATGACATCGAAATATTGTTGTCAATATTTATAATTCTTTTTTTCCCTGTTTCAATCAAGAAAAGTTCCCAATTTCACAAAATTTAGCTTACAGTCTCACTCATTAGTGTAAAACATATACTTTTTTTAAAGGATTCACTTCTACATTTAAGGTGAATAATTTAAATATTGTAAACCTCCTTCTCGCGCGTCTTCGGAAAGAAAATAAATGGTAGAAGGCTTTCTGCTGGAAATAAACTATTCAGTATGCTAAATATTCCCGTATAAATCTGTCAAGGTCTATATATAAGCAACAAAAAATGAAGTTGTCGCACTCTGCATCACAAATTGTGAATAGTTCTATGTAGGAAGTTATTGGCCAAATGAATGTGGTGTATGTGTAGACGGTATATGACAAAAATGTGGCTACTCTTCATTGAATCGATATGTTCCTGCTTTTTCTGAGAACTGAAGGAAAACATTAAACATTGAGGTGTTCACTCAATATCGCCGAATGTGCACATAAATTGAAAGAGAATCTCTAAAAAACTGTAAAATTTCATTTGTTTAACAATGAAAGCATAAAATATGGGAGCTGTCGGAGCATATGGGATACTTGAAAGGTCTGAACATATTCGATATATTTCTTATTATGGGGATTCAAAGGCGTTCGCTAATGTGAAGGACGTATATGGTCTTCATAGTGATACAAAATATGAATGCATGGGACACGTGCAGAAAAGAATTGGCTCCCACATGCGAAAACTTAACTGAATCTGACAAAAAATTTTATACACTTCAGAATTATACTTTGGAATTTTAATGTGAAGAAACGTTGGGAATTTGTTTAACATACAAATTGTAGTTATTGTTACATTCTTACATTACTGTTCCACTGATAAAAAGCATATGCACAGCTCTTCTTCATGAGACTCGTGGAGCAAGTATCAAAAATTTAAGCAAGATAAAAGGTTATACAATAACTGATTTACTAATTGCTGTGAGGAATACTGTAAAGTTTACTTACATTGACTAGGATCTTCTAATAACTAGGAATGTTTACATGGTTATACACAAAATGCGCTAACTAGAGTTTTAATTACATTTTTTGTAGCTTAATTCCAAAAGAAAATTTCGTTGAGCTTTTGACATTGCAGTTAGATACGTACTTGGCCATGTTACAATTCAATGGAGGAATTAAATGAATTCTTTTTGTGTTAAATATTTACAAATCCTTGTATGTAGTTTTATTATGAAAAAAGTTTGTAAAAGTTCAAGGAGGAAGAATTGTTGATCCAGAGAGATATTCATGGCCAATTATTGAAATCAAAGGGTGGGGTGGAGATCCTCAGAGAACTTAAAGAAATAAACCGTGCCTTAATTGAGAAAAATGAAGGTATTACATACAAATCTGGAGAGAATCTTAAGCCTTAATTTAAGTATTAACACTTAGAAACAACTATTTCAAGCTTTAAAATGTGTGTTATACAAACTGTTTTTCCCCCCCAGAAAATCTTGACACACGAACAGAAATTGTAGAAAAAATTCAGCAGATCATTAGCTAAATTTTTTTGTGTTTATTTAGTGTTGTAGTTGATTTGTTTTGATTTAATAATCATTGCATTATTACAAAATGTACAGATACTGATGTGAACATAATTAGTATTTTTTAAACGATTTTATATAGTGATTAAGATAAAATATTCTATTTCTTGTAAAAGTTTAACTGCATCTTATCTTGTAAGTCACTTCACAAGTGTGTAGTAAAGTAACATGTGAATATCGAAAAATAGGAAATTCATCCATTAACCTTTTGTTCAGAAGGGGTTCTGTTTATGTAGTTTCTTATAAATGTTCCCCAATTTTTTTCTCATTTTCATCCTTAATTTTTTTTCTTTACAGTTTTAACTTTTTCCTGATATTATTTGCTAAAAACATTTGGGAAAAAAAGAAAAAAAAAGCAAAAAAATACTAATATCTCACTTTTAAGAGTGATATTCACCACTTATCTCGTATTTGGATACTTTAAGAAGGCTTTTTAAATTGGCAACAAATCAATGTTTTAACCTAAAAATGAAGCTAATATTTAATTAGGTAATAATAATAGTGCTTAATTAGCCTAGTATATTATTATACATAAGAATTACATAAGAAGGATTTAATTCAAACAGTTGTTCATATTTTTGTTAGAACTTTGTGTATTAGGCCCTTAACTACAGCAAGTATTCGAGATGTTGGTGAATATCCGGGATCAATCAGATAGGACAATCAACAAGCAATCGGAACAAAGCGAAACACAAAGGAAATTTTAGAGAGCATTTTATTTATATCTGTATAATACGAAAAAGTATCCAGGAAAACAGCAATATTTGTTCGGAAACTGAGAAGCAATTTTTAAGTCTTATGTCCGTCTATTTATTTTAGACAACTACTCAAGAAACATTATTACAAGACACAACTTGTGAGCACCTCTTCTAATTTTGCTGTGATTTCTGACCAAAACTTTTACTTATTCGGTAATGATTTATTGCTACGTAAATCAAATTCCTTGAATTAAGTGGAAGAGAAAGTATCCGTGTTGGGATAGTGTAACTCGCTGTAATATAATCCGTTGATCGTTTGTCAGCTTCCATAATTACGAGTATAAACGCTATTCGCCCCACAAAATCGTCGCTAAAATCGTTATTTTCAGTTGGTTGCCAAATCAAAAGCACATACAGTGGTAACACCAACTTGCCTGAGTAATGCCATCTGTCTTCAAAAAACTGGTACTTTTTGAATCACGCTAGTTTAATTACACCTCTATAAAAGTGAATATCTGATAAGTAATTCATTCCCACTTTCCAGATATTCACCGCTTAACTCGTACAATTTCCAATTTATTTGCTACATTCTTTACAGTTCCTTCAGTTTTTATAAATATTAATAATGAAAAAGCTGAATAAATTACTACCACTGAAGCGAATAAACTATAAAGATCTTCAAATATTATAACTCTCCATAATGAATACTGGATTCCTGTTCATTTTTATTTTTTATCCACCATTTTTTGTGATAAGTAGATATAATATTTGGCTCATACATTATTTTGATTACTCGGAATATTAAAATGTTGAGTCTATGTGAAGGAAATTGAAATTTTGCCCTTTTTTATATAACCAGATTAGTAGATAAACCGCATATAATTAGATGTTATACAATCCCAAGAACATCTGAGTAGAGATACATAAATGTTGCAATAAATAATCCTTCAGTGCTTATGATGAACTAATAAACCTTTTAACGTCTACTTATCGTAATGTGTGTATGTGTATTTTTCTTTTATTTTTAATACTTTTCAAGTACACATATTCTAAATTTACTGTTAATTAGAAATGTGTGTCGTGTAGCTTCATCACGAGATCTTAAAAAAAAATACTTTTTTAAAGTGTCGTCGTAATGATTCGTTAAAGGGTTAATTACTATACTGATGTCGTCCCTTGAAAAAGTTATTCCATTTTATTACCATTTGTCCTGTATGATACATTCTTATATACTTTGGGTAAGAAAACTTAATATTGAAGATCTTTACTAAAATTCGCATTTAAGTCGTTATTAATGCAATTAACACGCTATTTTGTTGTATTCATGGATTTCCATTCTCCAATGTTTGTGATATATATATATATATATATATATATATATATATATAATGAGAAATAAATTTAAAGATGTATAAAAATAGATAGTAAAAGATTGAAATATGTGTGTGTGCATTTTAATGTATTGTTATTACAAAACATGCAACTACCGATTAGAAACGGCACTCATCTTGCATTTGTAACTGGGACGCATCGAAAGCTTGTTATTTATAAATTCTTCGAGGGGTATTTTTTTAAATTTAGATTTCGTAATAAGAAATTCGAATCGAAGTTTTCGAGATACTCTAACCTTTTCCGCGCCAGCGACTGTGACGCATGCGTAGTGTATTCCTTAATATTTAGGGGGGGGGGATTTCTCTCGGAGAGAGCAAAAAAAAAAAAAAAATGCTAATTAAAAAAATGAAAAGAGCTCTCTCGACGAGTCGAAAGAAAACTTGTTGACCACTTTCGGTCTCGTTAAGTTTGGCAATTCAAAACCGGAATCTGCATGACTTGATCTTTCTTCATTCTTCGCATCCTTGACCTAGAGAAGGGAAAGCGCACGGAAAAAAAGTAGGCAAAAGGACTCGCGGTAAATTTCTTTTTAAAAAAATATTTTCATATTCAGAATCCTCCGTGTTGTCCGTTTAGTCATTAGATAGAAATGAAACGAATTACAACGTTCGAAAATGATCTCTAAAAGGAAATAAGAAACGGTTCCCGACGGATTTCGAAAGCTGTGTGTCTTAAAAAAATTGCGCTTGTTGATATCTCTTAACAATTTTTAAAATGCTAACTTTTACTTCAATGTATTTATTTCTGAAAAAAATAATTTTTATGCCTGAAATGACTGCTTCGACGTGGTTTCATTAATGCTGGATTAATCTTCATTAAGTGAGTATTTCAGTTTCAGATGTTGATTCCCTTTTTACTTTATGTTTTAATTTATATTTGAAAAATTAATTTAACCGTATATTTGTTGTGATATTTATGTTGCTGTAAAAGAAAGAAAGCTGGCTTTGAATTGAAAGCGTGTATATTTCTGTGAAAGGACCACTTTTCACATTAATGACCAATCTGTGACCAATTCTAATGATTATTATTCTTCCGTTTCAGTTCAGACTTTATAGGGAACTCGAGTTATTTCATCCGTGCGCTATTTAGAACTATAAAAATTTCTTTCAATTTCAAATAGTAAATAAGGATAACTTGTATTATAAGTACGGTAATTGTTTGAATGAGCATCTTTAATTCACTCTTAATTTTGATCCACGATCTGTAAAGAATTTAAAATGTCACACCAAAAATTGATCCCTTCCAATGGATTTTCTATTACAATCTTAGAGATAGAGTCCTTACGAGGAGATATCTTCAAAGGAAGACTCATACTTACAGAAGCACATACAATCGATAAAACATTTTGTTTATATAATGTATGCAAAAGTAATTATTTCTTTTGGAAAACAAGGTGGAAAAAGAGATTTCACACACAACTTTGTACTTAGAAATGTGTAATCCCTTTTCTTTTCTCTAATAATAAAATAACTTCATATGGCAATGAATAAATTTTTATTGCTATGTATTTGAGCAATAGGATAATTTATAAGATATTCATAATGGAGCAATAGATTTCTTTAAAATACTTGTATTTAACTGCTGGAGCGATCAAATATCAAATCAGAGGTAGCTAAAATTCTGTATAGTAAAATGATTTTCAAGCACTTTTTGAAAATCTGATCATGATGATGTTTCTGTAATACAAGGTATTATCATTAACAAGATATAGCATAAACATTTACTGAGATACAGAAACTTAATTCATATTTATTTATTTTTTTACACTACAGTGGCACACTTGAATCACAATGCCTCAAGTTTTAACATATTTAATTCACATTTAGACACTATTTTTAAAAGGAGTAATTTAAAACGTGTTTTAAATGTATAAACATATATATGAGCATCAATTTTACATGCTTGATTCAAATTTTTTAATACTGTCAATCATAATCCGAAATGCTTAATTCTGCTAATTAAACTGTTTCGTCCAATTATTTTTGCGGTCTCTCACTAATTCGTTTCACACTGTCAGTGTGAGCAAATAAAAACGTCTCTGTTTCCTTTTAAAGATATACTGAAGAAGATTTTTTACCTTTCTAAATAGATCCCTTTCATGAATCTAAAAAACGGATTCAAGCTACAGATGTTAATTTAATTTGGAACAAAAAACTAATAGTAACTAGTTTATTAATTAACAACTATTAATTTTTAAACTAGATACTCAACTTGGGATAAAAAACCGAATCAAGGATAAAGTAGAGCAATCATACTTAATATCAGAAAAATTCTTATTTAATACTTAATAACTCTGTTTAAATTTTTTTTTTTCCATTCTGAAATTGGAATTTCCTTTTTATCATTTGACAAGAATACCTTGAAACTTATCTTTGCTCATCATTTAGAATAGTATTATTATTTCATTATAGTTACGGCTACAAGAGAAGCATACATTTTCATATTCTAATATCTGTTCTGTTTATTAAAAAAAAAAAAAAAAAAAAAAAAAAGGCATTGTATTGCGAAATTTTTATTTTAAAAGCACTACAAATTCATTTGAAACAATTCTCATTGCTTAGAAATTAGTTTCTTTATCAAGCCATTGTTGTTTAAATTTAATTATAAAATAATTACGAATAGTATACACTATGTTTATAAATCAGTGACACGGAAATATTAAAAAGGAAAGGAAGAAAAATAATCCCTTAGCATTGTATCCCTTTTAATTATAAGAAATATTTGCAGAAATAAATGAGTGAATATTCATTTAAACTATAATTGGCTTGGTAGTTTTTATTCCTATTTATCACATTTGTAGGATAAAGGGTTTCTTTTTTTAAGAAAATTTCTCTGATCCTAATCAAAGTCGAATTTCTAGAATTCTATTTGTGAGCAATCTGCGAGAAAAAATATAAAACAATGTAGTGTCCACAATTTAAAAAACGTACTAGTAAGTTGCCTTTTTGATAACTGAATCTGTGTTGTAAAACAAAACGCAGCTTTCTGATTTAAATGTGGAGAGGGAAATGCCAGCTCACCTAGTTGTCCTCGTCAATCGACAAATATTCAAAATTACGCCAGTAGTCTCTTCTCAATGCGACGTTGTAATAAGCAATCAAAATGAAATCAATCAAAAATATTGATCTCACTCGAACATTCAATCACTTATCGCTTAGAGATAATAAAAAATTCGATATAAAAACCAACGTTTTTACATGGTGGCAAAGTTTATTAAAAAATTATTGAAAAAATTAACCGAATCAAGGATAAAGTAGAGCAATCATATTTAATATCAGAAAAATTCTTATTTAATACTTAATAACTAACAGTTAAAACTGTTAGTTATTTTTAACTTTAAAATTTACTTAAAAAGAGACATTTGTGAGCGTATTAAAAAATTCATAATACTCATAAAATCAAAACATGCATTTGAAAGTTTGTAAGTCATTCTATTAAAAAAAAATGGGAACCAGAATTCAGAAAAAATTATTGTGATAAGACACTGCGCCAAATATTGGAATCTTTCTTTCTTGCGAATGATTACTGACTGAAAGTCAACAACCCTTACTATCTCCCCTTTGTGAGTTTTATGATACCTCATGTGGCATGTGGGGAGTGCTCGGTGCTCCCAGAGGGGGAAAGAAATTTTTCCTCAATCCTAAAAGCGAAGAGGGGAAAGAATATTTTGACTTATTAAAATTATTGAAATATTAGTTAAAACTTGTCGCAAATGTCTAAATATTGCATTGTTACGCGAGTACGAACGATTCCCAAAATTTCAAAGCTCTAGCTTGATGGAAAGTTGGTTAAATTAACGATCGAAAATTTGATGACACACACACACTCACACCAAGTGAAATTCAGAAAAACGTTTTTATAATTAAAAAAAATGTAATGATTTAGAAGTTCGGCTGTAACGCTTGTTGGTTAATATTTTTACTTGCTATTACTAATTTTTCCAGTAAAAATCAATGAAAATAGTCCAATGAATGTACATTCACACACAGAGGAACGAAATTAATTTATTTTTATTCAAGTAAGAAATTCTGAGGACTACTATGGCTACCTTGCCTAAACATGTCTGAATCATTATTGGGAATTATAAATTCATTTATTTATTACCGATTGACACTCGGATTCGAGTATGTAGAATTGATGGGTTCAATTCCGTAAGCCTTTAACTACTTCTTCAGAGGTCCCTCTGATCACTTTCTATATAATGAATGGATGATTCAGACATCTCACCAGGACTCACTATCACCGACTAACTAATTTCGACTTCAATATTGAATTCTTGGTAGCTTATATATGCAAATCTTCAAATCTATTCATTACACATCATAACTTCAATCTAATCTGTATGAATAACTTTTAATTTCATTGGATTTTGAATTCAAACACAATCAGAAAGAAACCGAAGTGGTTAATTAAAGAGAAAATCATCACGGAACTCAAAATCACACAGTATTTTTTAGCTTTAGAGGCTACGTAGGTGTGTGATGAAAACATATGTGACTTAACTCTTCAGTAAGTATTTCGTGAAGTATGTTTATATTTATAGATATATCAAAGAGCTCAATAGAAATCAGAATTCTGACAAATTTTGATTTCTCTTGTATTTATTAATTTGCAGTAAAACACCCATGGAAATGCGGATGTAAGATGAGATTTATAAAGTGCACCTTTTCAGAAATCCCAGAAACCGTCTGTATGTAGGGAATCCATTGTGTTCAAGTGTATTGGTAGGCACGCGTTAATCATAAAAATAGCAGCTGCTGCGGTTGAAAGTGGTAAGACGGGTACGCTAGCAGCTGGACGTGCTACCTGTTTCCCCTGCAGCACATTCTCTTTTCCTCTTCACAATGTCGTCTGCCAGACTTTCTCGAATTCTGTTACAAGGGGGAATTTAATCAGGCTTATGCCTTTAGGAGGGGTGGACTGCAAAGAAAACAAACAAATACCTATTTCAAATACTTATGATTTTCGGGGTCTTTGTAGCATGTTACGCACTGAATTTTCGATAAAAAAAAAGTTTTGACATGATTTTCTTAATATGGCATACTTTGACTTGGGGACAAAAAGAAGGATTTTTTGTGAAAACTTTTGCTTTTTCGATCTATGGTATTAAGAAGTTTGAATGAAGTATGTGCATAAAAATGTTTAGAATGAGGAATAGTGGAATTCTTAGATGCTAGACTCTTGACTTCCGATAGAGTACGATTAATTACCCTTTGACGCACGATTTAACTCAATTTTCAGTTTTCATATGGATATTTACATATAAATATACTGTTTTTCTACTTAAGTTTCATACTTTCAGATCCTGATTCTATTGATTGTAAAATAAAGAGATTTCTACAATTTTAGCGTGCTATTTAACAATTCAATTATCATGATTAGTGTAGTTATATTACTTCGATGTAAACCAATAATGAGTTATTCTAAGTTAGCAATTTTACTGACTTAAATAGCCAATGAGAAACTGATTTGGTGAATAATATTTGGACCATTTAAATAATCAACTGAGTATTATCACTTGATTAAATGATTTATGTCTTCTTAGAAGTATTTAATATAAGGGAAGAATGGACAAATATTTTTATATCATAGTTATTACTGTTCGATCTCAAAAACTTCTCTACATTTCGAGACGTTGATTATCACAATGTTACATCATAGGCAAGTAAGCACAAGGAGGCCCATCAAGTTTACGTATAGTATTCAGCCTAAAAATGCAAGTTTATGTATCTTAGCAGTAGAACTTAAACAATACTATAGTGCAAATTTAGAATTCATTTTCATATTTTCAGCACTCAGTATGCTAAAATCACATCTGATTATCATTTCTCATGTATTATCTTATAATCCAAATATTTATTCGTACCATTGTTTGAAATGTATTGGAGACTGAAATGTATTCCATTTGAATAGCTTCAATAGTTTAAAAAAGGCTTAGTAAAAGTTATATAGTTGACTTTATATAATAATAAAATATGAAAAATAGCAGATGCTTGCTTTTGAAGTATACAGGAAAAAGATATTTGCGGGAAAATGTGGTATATTCATTTTCATTCATGATAAACATTTTCCATGCAGTATTTTATTAAGTATCTTAAGAATTCGATGAAAATGTGAACAGATTCCCTCTTTCTTTAGCAATATTTTTATATGTAACTGCCTAAAGATATCAATTAATACCTCAACTTTACTTAAGAATATTAAATCATGTTTAGATATGTTAAGATGTACCGGTTAAATGATTGATATTATGCCAATATGTTAATTATCGGCAAAAAATTACATCGAAATTATAGATGATACGGTAATTACATACGGTCCTCAATTTTTGTTAGCAATTCTTATTTTTTCTTAATTTTTTTCTTTGAAAGTTACACCATATTTTTAACTACATTTAATCTATATTTATATTTATTCTGCATTCAGAAATTTAAATATAATAGTGAGATAATATATATATATATTTATTTCTTAGAATTTAAAACTTTTATTATTATCTTCAACTGCAGTTTCTTCAAATTATTTGCAATAGTAAGTCAAACAATTTTTCCACGGCTCAAAAAAAAAAAAAAAAAAAAAAAAAAAAAAAAAAGCTCATAAATCAAGAAATTTAAGGATCGTAGAACATGTCATGTTTTACTGATGTTTCTATCCAAGGAAAAAGATTTTTGAAACAAACAAATAGGGAATTTTAGACATTTCCTTTTCCGGAATGATTATGCTTCCATTTTGTGATGTTTTGAAGTGGGCTCGTTCGAAACTTATTTGTTACAGCAATGTTTCCCCTTCTTTTGCAAAAGTTTCTTTTCACACTTCCATCAATAATTCTCAAAGAATTACTTTGTTTAAACAGCTTTACGATGGTGTTCTCTCCCGTACAGTAGTTTTTCGCGCATTTGGGTCATTTTCTCCTAAACAGAAATGATAATTTACAAACTACAAGCGAAAAGGAAGGCCCGCCGTGACGATGGTGAAAAGTAGACAATTGGGTCAAAATAGTGACACAAAGGCTTTAATTTGTACAATGATCTAAAAAGAGTACAAGTAATTTTTTGTCCATGCAAGTTGTCATGCTTGTTCAAAAAAAAAAGTTTATTTATTTATTTTTTATAGTTTAAAGTTTTCATGTAATATCATCATCAGTATACATATTTTAGATGAAATAACTCAAAATTTGCAGCGGCATAATTTAATTTCATTCATTATTACCTCGATTTAACTTAATATTTGATCATCATCTAAGCTGAATTCAGGATAGGATATTCTTACGTAAAGCCAAAAAAAAAAAAAAAAAAAGGAGGAGAGGGAATGAATACCATTGTGTGTGTGTGTAAGTTATTTAAAATCGTTTTGAAACATTTTTTCTTAAATGCAAGTAATTGTTTCTCTAATGTGTCAATTTGTTTTTAACTACGTTCATACCAATATGTATTTCCATTTCTCAACAAAAAATCACCTGTATTCTTAATAGATCGTTTCATAAATGAATTTTATTTTGGTGTTTTAGAAATCAAAATTACATCCACGTTTTGAGAAACAATCGAAAAAAAAATCAATTTCTTAGAATAATCTAATTACATAATGTATAGTCATATTTATGAATCTAAGAATATAGCAGATGTAAGTTGCTGCAATAGACATACCCGAAGCAGAAAAATAAAACAAATTCAAGCACAGCTTTAAAAATTATAAATGACAAAGCGAAAAAAAAAAAAAAGAAAGAAAAAAGAAATAATTTATTGTAGAAACTACTTCAAAAATTTTATAATACGCATTTTAAAATTTATATATTTTCATCAAGCAAATGGTAAAAAGGTAACAATAAAACAAAAATAGCAAAAACAATCTATGTATCGGATTCGACAAACTGAGTAGTGAAAGGAATCAATGAAAAAAATCCAAATATACACATTTTCATAGTTTGATGCATAACTACAAATATCTCAAAAACTTCCTTAAAATGGACACATAAATAACGAACCTTCCAAAGAAGAGCAACAAAATATATTCCTTTATATTATTCCCCTTCTTTTATTCTCCTTTTAATGGATGACTTAAGGAGTTTTACAGCCGGTTTGTCACTTTTCATTGAAGATGTCCGATAGCCTTTCAAATGGTGTTACAGGCCTTTTGACTACACATTCCAAGACTTTCCCAAGGTGTGAGGACGTTGAGAATAACAGTTAACTGAGCCTGTTTTTCGTGGGAATGTTTCGCGTACTTGAAACGATCGAGTTTAACACTGCAAGGCAAATCTAATGAGGATATGAGCGGGAAAACCTGAATTTGACATTTTGGATGGAAAAAGTATTTACAAAAATTCGCCCATTATCTATCTCACTGTATGAAAGTTATTCAGTGATGCTCGTGAACGATGATGGTTTGTGGAAGCAACAGATCTAGGTTGTGTTGAATAACTGAGAAATGTAGGACTCGTTTAAGATGCTGAAATACTTCACTTATTTCGAACTAAATTGAAACGCACTCTCTTTTGATGCCCTATACGTACTTAGAATTCTGTATCTACAAAGATCTTATTTATTACACTAGAGTTTTGCTTAAAAATATGTTGAACAAAAATTAATAAGTTGCTTTTCCTTTATGTTTTTGTATATAACAAAATTACTTTTTTCCAAGTTTCTTAAAAACGTATTTGTAAAGGTTTTCAGTCACATAAGTCTTAAAAATAATTTTTACTGAGTCATAAATTTTTAAATAATGTACGCTTACTTTTAATAAATTTGAACTTTGGCAGAATTAAAAAATAAACTTTTTTAGTAATTTGTTAAGCTAATAATCTACATTTTAACAGAGAGTGTTTCTCTATTTTGAAAACTCATGAATATTTAATGCAAAAAATGCACCTATCTATTCGGCATAAATAATCACAAATATTCAGAGTATTCAGCTCTTCTCAATACTATTTTAGTAATTTTTATAAGAGCTGGTCTATAGGATTGTTATTTTATGTTTTTAAAGGGAACTTTTACTGATAAAAATGTTTATAAAGAAGAAATTCGAGGATTAATATAGGAAGGAAAGACCTCTTGCGCAAACTGATTTTTTTTAAATTTCCGGTAATATATTTTTTATCTTTGAGATGTAATCAAAATAATTGAACCGTATTGTCCTCTTAATAAAATCATTAATGTTTATTTCGTCATTGTGCTTATTTTTGTCTCTCGATATCACCTAAGTGTAGTGGCGGCGGTAGCCTAGTGGTTAAGGCATCGGACTCGCGGCCAGCAGTTTCGTTGAGTCAACTGAAGATTCGCCGTGTAGCCGGGGCTGATGCATGCTAAATCTGTCGGGCCCCAAAGTTCTCCCGTTGGCGTGGTGTGGAAGTTAGGAGAGGGTGCCAGTTCAGGTATCGTCACGTGGCCGAGGTTCAAAATTACGAGGTCCGTCGCCAAGAGCCCTCCTGTTGCTTCTAGTGTGACGTTAATAAACCAAATCACCTAAATGTAATTAAAAGCTTTTTTTTCCTCTGGTATTTTTGTCATCAAAGATCATTTAAATTTAAACAGCTACTTCTTTAACTCTGCCGTATTAAAATACAAAACAACAACAATAATAAAAAAATCAGTAAAATAAAATAAAAAGAGTCTTATTGTGACTTTCAACTTAAAAAAGATGTCCACATTTTTTTATTAATTCTATTTTCTTACGAATGTTCCTTGTTAATAATGATTGTTTTTGTAAATTCTCAAAAATGATTTTAAAAGTTTTTGTTTTTACCTATTATAATTATTTTTTAGTTTGTTCGATCCCATTTGTGCATCACGATCGGACTTTGATTAGCTAAGACCAACACTATATAAATATTTGAGGTTGTGATGGCCGAGTGGTCATAGTCACGAATTTCGTGATCGTCAGTGTTCAAATCGAGACACGGATGTCCAAACTGAGTCGTGAGAAATAGTGTCTGTAGAACACTAAATCGAAATGTGCAATTAAGAAGTCCTTACGAGGTGAGGAAATCAAGTGAATGAGCATCGGTATCCACCTTGTCACTTCAACGTGATTTGAATATATAAGGTATGTCAACCATAACCTTCAAGTTGTTCTAATAAAACCAACCGCTTATAATTATTTTTTTAAAAAAAAAACTAAGTTTAGCATTTTAATAAGAAATGTTTTAAAAATAATGCATGAAGTTACAATATGTGAAAAGAATTTTTATAGAATAACACGCAATAAGTCGTAAAAAGAAATGTAAGATCCATAAAAATGAGTCGTTTATATGGCTTCGTTTTATGATTCGGAATTCTAAGGACACAACTGTAGTATCATGAATTCAACCTGAATAGGAAAAACAATTTCTAATTTTTAATCTTACCCTTCGTTTGTCCACATTGTCCATTTTTATGTACCGTTCTTACATTTTAGTCTTTGTTTTAAAACATTTCAAATGCGGTTTAAAGCATTTTACTCTAAAACAAACTTATCAAAAGAAATCATTTTTTATCTTCAAAACTTAATTGTTTGGACTAAGTACAGTTTTATTATGAAAATCTCAGCGAGTTTACAGATCTTTCTAAAACAACTTGTGTTTCTCTATCTGAAATGAATACCGCAAGAATTATTTTTTGCGTTACATTATATGCTATAGAACGATTTTGTTTAAAAAAATAAATACATAAAATGCTAGTTTTACTAATAATATAACTACAATTCATAAAATAATAAATGCAATAAAAATATGATGTTTTTTGTCTTTTAGAACTAAAAAGTTTTTTATCCATTTCTCAATTAGAAAAAAAAAAATGTAGCCATAAGGAATTCATTGTTATTTATTGCATTTAAAGAACACCAAAGAACTCTGAAATACTTAATTTTTCATTACATTTTCGTTTAGGAACTATAGTCTGGATGGAAAATTTTGGAGATTTTCTTGTTATCGAATAGTGCTCGAAATGTCGAGGTGCGTCGCTAATAGTTCAGTGTGTCTGCATTGGTGAAATATTATTATTAGAAAGAAAAAGCAGTATATATCCTTTATCCTCACAAATAAAATTCAGACTATAAACTTAAGCTTTCGAGGATCGATGCCACAAATACACGTACTCTCTTTCAACGAAAAAGGCATTGTTGCTCACTCATGTAATTCAATAACAGTTTCAATACTGCATATTTTGCATATGCCATGTTATTAGATAAAATCCGATTAAATAAAGTGGGGAAGTAGAGAAAGTAAATAATGTTGCTGTTTATGGTGATGTATACTGTTTGTTGTGAAGATTTGGACATCTCTTTCGATCAGACATTTTCACAGAGTAATGTACATTATAAAATGCATTCTTTTTACACGAGTAAAACACGAAATTGCTCTTAATCGGATCCTGAAATAAACTAATTCTAAAGACAATTCTTTCAACTCTATCGAAAATCTCATTTCAAATTTGCTGCTATTAAAAAAAAATCAAAAGAAACGAGAGATCCGTTTCTTTTCCTTCAAAAATTAAATTATTTTATTGTTATTGTTTAAGTCTAAGATCACGAGCCTAAGTGACAGTGGCAATTTTTAGAATTCTGTTAACCGTTGTCGCCTAAATAAAAAAAAATCTTAATTAAAATATTGTCTTAAAATTAATAATTTTGCTTAGTTTTCTATATATTCTAATTCAATAAAAGTGAAATAAATATTTTTTTGTATTCTATTCCCGTAACTTTATTGAGATATTCATAGCAATATTATTCAAAGCTTAAATTTGACACTTTTTGCAGGTGAAACGCAAGAAATAAAAACAACGAATTTAGAATTATATTTATAAGAAGTAATAAACGATAAAAAAGAACATAGTTTTCCGCATTACGAGTAGTTACTTTTTTTTTAAAAAAAAAAATAGTAATTAATTTCAAAACATCTTAGAAAATACTCGAAAGGTTATTCTTGTACACCTTTCTCGGCGAACAATAGAGAATCATTTATTTTCCTAATCCTGACTTGGAGAACAGCTTTCAAATTCCGCGCTAACTGACCTTCTCCTATTGGCTGTCGCAGGATCAAACGCAAGTCCAATAGCGGTTCTTGATTGGCTGCCAAGATCGAATTGGCGACTATTGGCTGATCGCTGTCCAGTGCGGCGCCTTTTTTCTGAGAGCGCTTATAACACTCTCCAGAGCCGACGCCGCGCAGACGAGTTGTGGCAGTCGCCTTGGGGTTTAGTTCAAGGTAGAATTCACCTTTTGCAGTGGAACTGGTTACTCGACTTGGTTTATTATCTCGGACTGTTCTCACCTTCGGACGTGCCACTTTGGACATTCTCAGTGCTGCGCCGACGCTCAACGAGATTGGACTTAACAACAATAGATAAGTACCTATTTTCATTCCCCCCCCTTTTTTTTTGAAACTTTTAAATGTTATTTCTTTGTTTTAGTTTATCAGTAAATTAAAAAAATGTAACGAGATTTTTTTTTTGTAAAGTCTGACTTGTATTACGCTCCATTTTTTTTTTTTTTTTTTTTTTTCTGTTTGTGTAATTGTTGTTCTCGATACTATAAAAAGAACTTGTTATTTCTGAAACTTTAATTATTTGTACATTAATGCTTTCTAGAATATTTAAAAATGTTATCTCATGGATGTGGACATTTTTTTGCTTAACTTATTCTATTAATTGTTTACTTATGCTTACAACGCTTTAAAATGTTTAGTAAATAATATTTTAAAGTGAATAGAAAACTGATATCTCCGATAAAGAATACTGGCATCGAATTTCATTATTTCTTTTAAAGTCCATCTTGTACGTTACAAAGATCAAATAAACTTTCTTCGACATTTATTTTTTATATTACCTCGGAAACCAAGTTTTATGTCTAGCGTATTTCTCCCTCGTGACTGATGTGGGAGCAGTAGTCCGTTTCAAGCCGTAGGTGTTGATACTGTCTAGATCAGAACCAACGAACAAACAATCGCTGTTTGGTGAAAGCATTACGTATTTAGTTGTCCCGATACACGTTAAACTTGTGTTGATAAATTACGCAGAGGGATCAGTTTACTTTAGAAAACAGGTGTGGTGAGAGCACGAGGTCGCTAAAAAGAGCAGCTGTTGGTTGCTTTTAGGAAGATAGGTTTTACCGCAGTATTTGGTTTTTTCACGAGAAACTTCTTTTTAGTTCCCGAAATACTCTTGATTTGATCCGCGTTTATAGTTATCCTTTCTGAAAAGGAAATTTGTCTGCTTGTTATACTTACTATAAACATTTAAATATGGAATTATCAGTCTGAGAAAAAGAATGCTTAGAGTTTTAAAATGTCTCCGCATGTTTAAGAGTTATCAGTCTATAAGTGAGGATAATTAGCTGATGTATGTCAGACTCTACTACCTGTCATTTGCTCCACATGGTTTAACAGATCAAGTTCAGTTGCGCAGCAGTGGGTGGGTTTTCTCTTATCTATAGTGCTTTATACAGATTTAAAAAATATTTCGAAACTTATTTTGTGGTTATATTTCTTTGTTGGTACTGGCTGTCTATCTTGCATCAATTCGTTTAAAAACTAGTTTTACTATTTCTCAGGTATGTACACTTTCCATTGCTCAAATCCGTGGATCTTTGTTCTTAATCGCTTGTTTTACGTTCTAGATCCAGGTGGTAAGTAAAAAAGTACTGTTATTTGGGAAGCTTGTGTCGCGACTTGTTTCCCTCTTAACTCCTGCTTTACTTTCCTTTTCGGTCCCTGTCATGTGCCTGTTCAGGAATTTGTATTTAGTGTCTGGCAACTTTCATTCTTCCGATACTAACACGGAGTTTTCCTTACTAATTAAAGTCTAGAGATAAATCGTTTTTTAAAGTATTGACCACTGTAGCAGAATACCAACTTTAAGGCAGATGGTATGGTCATTGTACATTTTAAAATTTGTATCATGAACTGAAACGGCACATCTTATCATGCAGGTACTGAAAATGCAGTTAAGTCTTATAATTTACTCTGGCCAGGTTGGGATGATTTGCAGTATTGTTAGCGTAAATTAAATATTGCACTCGTCCCGGCCTATCTTGAGTGATTCTTGCGACTAAGTGAAGAAGCGTTCTTGATGGAAGATCCAGAGGATGCTTACGCTGAGAGCATGAGCCAGGTGAGTGTGAATTGAATGTTGATAACTTATTTCTGAAATACTATTCGTAGTTTAACTTCCACTCGAAAGCTATAGTTAATGAATATTCAATTTATTTTAATGACATAAGTGATAAATAGAACAGTACTTCATCCTGGTATTTGTAGCAGGCTGACTTCTGAAAGTTACATGGTGATTTTTACTACAACTCTTCCTGCCAGTGTCTTTTAAAATTTTTTACCTAGTCCATCTAAAAACTCAATATTAAATGGAAGCGAATACAAGACTTGTATTTCAAGGTTAAGTTGAAGCTTGATCTGTTGAAAAGCTGTCGTAAAGCATGTTTCTGTACAGTGATTTTTTTTTATAAGGAATACGTTTCTTTGTTGGCTTATGACCTTCTGGATCGCTTATACTAACAGGGTAGTTATTAACTTGGAAACATCAGGCTGCAAACGAAATAGATTTCATATTTCAGCCTTTGATTTTTGATAACTTAAGGGCTTTAAAAATCCCTAAACTCGTAATTCAGTATTAAGTGTGTTATGTTACTAAATCAACCTTCCGATCTCGCTATAAACGAGACCCTGTAATCCTGTCATACGAAACAAATACAAGGTGATCAGCTTTCTACTCGGGGGTTTTTAGGTCATCTCTTGAAAGCTCTCCCCCTGAAACTGAACGTCACCAAACATTGCCTAATGATTAAGTCTACCGACCTTGCTTCATAATCATTCGACCATGAAATTTCGGTCAAGCCTATCTAGGGAGTTGCTCATTGTTTCTTGTAAAGAAAATTGTTTTCGTGTGGGGAATTTTGTGTTCTCAATTTCTCTCAAATTCTAACGTATTTGATCTAGAAATACTAACTAAATTGCTTGTTTCGATTGTGAAATTATTAGGATCATGGTAATCTAAAGATTGTCTCTGAATATCAATTCAAGGGACTTGACCTCATCGAACATAAGTCGAAAATGAGAATGTAAGACCTTTCAACGTAATTTCGAAATGCAAAAAAGATGCAGATAATATTAAAGGATTCTTTGAAAAGGTTTAATTTTTCTAACTTTTAATGGGAATTTTGTTGCGCAACTTGTTGAGAATACTGACTAAACACTGTCATGCACTATGTAATCACTTCAGTATATTCAGCTTTGTAGTCGAGGTCAACAGCCTAATCTACTCGCAACCTTATAACCAAAAGTTTAGCGTTAACTTTAATTGAATACTTTATTCAGTCAGTCTAGTTTATTTTTTGGGAAAATCCCAAAACTCGTAAATCTTCTATTAAATTTCCTGAACATTTAATTGCTAAATACACAACGCCACTCACTTATTTATTAGTTTTCGTGACCTACGTGTCCAAACCAAATTTAATCTAATTTAGAGAAATACTAAAAATCACTACTCCGAAAAGTAGGAGTATAATTTGCTTAAATGTTGGGACGAATTATTGTATCATTTGATCTAGAATTTCAATCCTTCCGGTAGGTTTCGATTTGAATAGTTCCCGGTGCAGCGTCTGTTCATTTACGACTTCCTTGAATTGAAAGGGTGCGGTTTTTCATCCGCCTACTCTTTGACCGCATTCTATGCAGAATGTATTCATATTGATGTTTAGTCTTTAGTAAAAATTAAACTATGGTACACTCTACAATGGAGAAACATTAAATTCTTTCAAAGATGAGACTGACTATATGTCCATCAGGTTTAGGGAGTTTAAAATTTAATAAAATCGAGATTCGTATTGATCTCATTTTTATCCTGATCATAATATTCAATTTGCTTTTAATACAGTAAGTCAAAGTAAATGCCCTCATTTCTAAAATTTTTATAATCAAATATTGACTTTAGTATAAATTTTACAGAATTGAGAACTTATTCAAATAGAATTTTTAACTTTAAACATTGAATTAAAACAAAGTACAGCAAGATATCTGCTTAAATACTAATGCATCAAATTTCATTCCTCAAAGTAAACAAGGTAACAATGATAAAAATAAATTGTATAAAGTAACAAATAATATATTGTCCTCTTTCCTTTTGGACTCTCTAATTTTCTAGGTATGAAAAGGCATTTGTCGGTTCGGGCTAGATTTCTTGCCATTCTTCCATGATAGGTTTTTCAACCCTTCCTTGTTCGAAATGGTACTTTGACATACTTTTGTAGCAAGATGTGTTCAATGGGATTAAGACCTGAGAACTGCGGAGAATAGTCGAAAAAGTCTTGGGTGCCTGATATAGTAACTATACTTTCCCAATTTTTGTGTTTGGGATCATTATGCTTAAAGATTCAACTTCATGATAACTGCTATTTCTCAATGCTAAAGGCGACATTTTATTTTAATACAGCTGAGCGGCCGATTTTGCTCACTGTAGATTCGATAAACGGTAAACATCCGATCCCTGCTGCCGCCTTACATCCCCAGACCATAATAGAGACGCCCCATATTTAATTGTTTTAACTGCTAAATTCTTCATTCTTCGATCTCCCAATTTTTCACTGCTTCCTTGTGCCAATTTCCCCCCTTCTTTATTAATGTTTCAAAAATTTAAATTCCTTTTATGGTACATACATACATACATATATATATGTGTGTGTGTGTGTGTGTGTGTATATTACTCTATGGTAAATTGCAGATGATCTTTCTGTTTTGTTTTGTTACGAGAGTTCTACTATGTCACTCACATTCGTTAAGAGTCCTATAGTACTTGCGCTTGCTGAGTTTCCTGATGTTTACAAGATGTTTTCGAAAATTTTTACAGCACTTGCTGCTAGATCTGCTTTCCTCTCGAACCACAGTTCTCCCTTCTGTATCAGTAAATACTCTTGGTTTTCCTGTTCTCTGAAATTTCTTAACCTGTTAGTACTGGTCAATGGATTATCTTGACTGCACTATGGCTTCTTTCTACTATTTCACGTAATGGTTTTTCATTTTCGATCAAATTTTTCACATTTCTAGCGACATTTGCTGATCTCATGGCAATTTTCTCTCCAATTTTACAAGAAATTAACATGGAAACAAAATGCGCATTAATAATTCAACTTAGCTTTTAAGAATCTGTGAGCGAAAATTGGTGGTATCTGCAAAGATGAAAGTTTGAAGGGCAACTTGTCGGTGTTTACTTTTTGACGTGTAAAAATATGTACATATATATATATTTTTATTAAGTGTATTTTTTCTTGTAATTGAAGTTTAAAATTTATAATGAGTTAAGCTCTATATTATTAATTACTTAATCATTCAATGTTACATTTCAATTGTGTATTTGTAAGGAAATCTTTCACATATGAAAAATTAGTGTTTATTGTATTGACTGTCCATTGATGGATCCGTTTAGCAAGATGCTTGTTGTAGGAGAGCTACATGTCTTAGCGTAAGCTTAATATTAAGTTTGAATTTCCGCATAGTCCAAAGTAGTTAATTTTAAAATCTTTGAATATAAAAAGATCTTCTGTAAATTCTACAAGTTCCCATAATACCGATCTATATATTCTAACTCTCTTTAAATATTGAAGAACCTCAATTCATGCCCATTATTGCGCGATGAGAAAAGAGCGTTTATTTCTTTTATTTGAAAGGGATGCATTTTAATTTTATCTTTTTTATTGCTTTCAAGGTCTTGAATGGTTTCACAGTTCAATGTTTTCTTTGTGACTTCGCAGAAAAATTAAATTTCTTGCAAAAAAAAAAGGCCAAAGTTTAACGATTGAATTAAAATATGAAGATTTGGCTTGCGAAACCTTCCCATTATTTTGGATTCTACTAATGAAAAATTACACGCATTTAGCGATAAGCAGTGTATATACATAATAACGATAAGTAAACTTAAAATATTTTCTTTCCGAAAGTATTCATAAAATTAAAATTTCAAAAGTTGTCATTTCATATTACATCAAATGCAAAGATTTTTCTAAGAATATGCACCATTAATATGTATGAAACTTAAAGTGTTAGTAAGAAATATGAAGAATTCTTCAGTGTTATTTCAATTTGTATAATATTTTGGCTAATACAATTATTTCACTTTCAGGCCCTTAACAGAAGATAATTTTGTATAGAAAGCTTTATATGGATATTTTGAATATAATATTTATTAAATTGCTTCTTATATTATATATACTTTTAAGGCAATTATTAATTTTTAATCAATCTTAACGTTTGAAATTTAACTAATTGCGGACAACATTAATAAAACCAAACTTAACTAATTGAGAGGATATCAGATGCTTTAAAATATTGCGGTATCAAATAATATTGATGCATCACATTTTTTTAACTCTAAAATATTATTAGCACCGAGTAGTGTAGTAAAGAAACACACCCGAATCTGCGAGGCTTGGTCAATGAAACTAAACTAGCCTGTTACATATAATTTACAATTTGTTGTAGCACATAGAGAATATGGTGTTAAATTGGAATATTCATCTACATGAATATTTATTTGAATTTCTCATTGATTCAATTCTTGTGTTTCAACTTTCCAATTTAATTTAATAAATGATACTTTCGCCTAGCTCTGTGTTCCATCAATGATTATTCTTTTAACTGTCTTAATTTAAGTGTAACAATAGCTGGAAATAAGTTTTACGATTTTCATAACTCGGAGGGGAGTATTACAAAAGCGCCCCACTGGTTGATTTAAGCGCTTGACTAACTAGTTGGTAGCCACCTACAGAATCGTGACGTCACGACCTTGTTCTTGATTAGGTTCGGCGATTTCAAACTTTTCTACCTGCCTGGCTACACCCACTATGCACCTCATTTCCCATCTTTTGTGTTCGCGCAATGCTTCCAGACTGCCAACACTGCAGATTAGCGCGCTCTGAAGTACTTTCCGGAACATTCATTGCTCACCTTTCCCAGAACTTGCTTTCTCCTTTCGAGTCGTGCACTTGGACTAGATCGACTTTTCTTCCAATGTTCTGAATTCATTAGGTTTTTTATATACAAAGCCTCGTTTTTTCCAAAATTGATGCTCTTTCAGACGTTTTCATAACTTATAAATATTTTAGGACAATTTGAAGATTTTGGGACATATATATATATTTATATATATAATTTGCATTTTATTTTATAGCCTTATTACTGATTGAACTAATCTAGTTATAAAAATATCCCTCAATCTAAAATTAAGCCTTTGAATTTGAGCATAAGTTTTGGAAGGCGCGATTTCAAATGTTTAGATTTCGCATAAATAACGCTAATTCGTAAACAGGCGCATTTTTTTTAGCAATATCTGGTGTCATTTATATGAATTGCACTTAAAAATGCGAAAATAACTACATTTTGAAAATAATGTAATAAGATTATGCCATATATTCGAAGAAATGGTAATCTCTTGTGATATTTTGCTGTTTTTTTTTTTTTTTAGGTATATACGAAACATTTCTTGATTAAATTTAATGGGCTATCTTCATGCATATTTGAAATCTCTATTATCACTTAAAAATGTTATTGATAATTCACCTTTGAAATATAAAACCTTGTTAGTTTTAAACAAGATATATTTCGGTAAGTAGTATTCATAAAATTGCGAGTTAGTCTATCATTAAAATTCTGACAAGATTCCTTTAGAATGTAATCTGAATATAACTGTTTCATAGCGTAAATCAAAATTTTACAAAACTTCTCGTTTTTAATAACCCCATAAATCAAAAACATTAAATCATGAATTTTAATTTTCGCAAGAAAGGGAATTGTTCTGTAATAAACCAATGTAGCTAAGCGCTTGTTTCAAACCTTATGAGAATTAAAATCATTGAAGCAAAGGCATTTACAGATTAAGATTATAAACAAGTTTGTTTCGACATATTTACTCCAGATTCTTTGAACGGCACATTTTAATTTATTTAAAGAAAACGCTGTGTAAATGAAACATTTTTAAAATTTTAGCTAGGAATTCTCTAAAAGATAGTTCAGCCAATTTATTTTCGCTTTCAAAACTAAATGAGTTTAATTTATTTACATATTTGCTTAAATATTTGTATAATTATGAGAACTCTATTCCCCATAATTTTGAAACGGAAGATTTTTTGGGTATACTGTTCTTAATTGCTTCTAAAATGGCTCAAAATATTTTGAATTCAGAAACTTTTACTTGCATAAATAAGAGGGACAATACAGTAGTATACATTATAAAATATGGCATCGTGCAGTTTTTCGGCAAACCGAATCTTTTGTGTTTTACAATTTCACAAATTACTTCCCTTGAATGACTTTGCACGAACATAAAGCTCAAGAACATCTTTGGTTCGAACACATTGTATGTGAAATTTTTTTCATCTTTTCATTTCGAAAAGTATCGCGATGTTGACAAAATTGAAATAAAATTACTGTGCTTTTTCTGTGGACTTAAAATTACGTTTGAGGGAAATTTACTCAAAAATAGCATGTGTAGAATAAATTTTTTTAGCAAAATAGAACTAAACAAACTTTTATGTTTTTTATTTCTATTCCTAATTTGATATGCGAATGTAACAAGTGTTACGAAAATGAGTAAAAAGAATCTCTCTATCTGTATATTGCTTTCTTATTGTCGAATTATTTCTGATGGTCAGTTTTTGTAACAATGATCGAAACTGAGAAACTAAAATTAATTTATCAGATTTTTATTTTGTGTTTAATAAAAGTTCTTAATGTATTAGGATCGGTAATAAAGTGCCCAGATGTTTCTCTCTAATAGATAATTTCAATACTTATTTTAAGTCAATAACCATGTATAGTTATTGAATTATGTTCTTTTGCTTGTAGGAACTATTATTAACAATGAAATAATTTTGAAATGCTTAAGAAAATATACATTAGCATTTGAGCTGACTGTTCAAACATTTTATTTGTAAGCTTCACCTACCATTGAATGTTTATAGATGTTTAAGTCAGCATCATTAACAAGGTGCGGCTTGAGGGTGCGGTCAAAGGGACTTGGTAAAATATAAATGTAATTCGAATACTTTTTTAATAATTTTTTAGAACATTTTGATTTGAATTACGAAACTAAAAAATGTTTTACAGTGTTTTTATTATTTTGTACTTGCGAATATTGGTACGTTAACATCTGTTTATTTTCCTACCCAAACGATGCAAGATATTTTGACAAACAACAAATAAAAAACATGTTTACCGTTTCGACGAGTTTTTAGGAACACCCCGATTTTTCAAAGGCCACATCCTGATTTGAAACCAGTAAAAAGTTTTTAAGTATAGGAATGCAAGTTATGTCTAAACATTTGAGTAATCCAGATATGTATATACACATAACGAAGCCGTTTTGATATAAATGAATTTCGTAAATAAAAATTATCGAAACATAATTTTTTAATTGAAGATTTGGTATAGAAAAATTGATTCAATTATATAGAAAGGTTTCTTTACATTAATTTGGATTTCGATTTTTAATATTTTCTAAATTCCATAGTTTATAGCACATCAGTATTTGTTAATACTATTTTACACGAAATTAAAACTGTATTCTAAAATATTTCTTTAAGGTTATTTTAAGTTTGGCTTAGCATATAGTAATGTCTCGGTGTAAAAATGAAAAAGTACTATTTATATTATCCTTGTCTTAAATATGTATCAGTAAACAGATTATTTATAAATAGGCAACACAGCTTGCTAAGATCATGCAATAAGGATTTAATACATATATATATATATATATATATATATATATATATATATATATATATATATATATATATATATATATATATATATATATATATATTCGTTTCAATGTTTTAAATAAGCCACATTTCTAAAATTTATTAACGGTCCATTCAGATTTTTTGAAAAAAATGTAAAATATTTATCTAACGCATGTCTTTTATTGCCCGATTCTACTGGTAAATTTACCAATTAAATTTTAACGACAGTCAAATATCCAATTTCATGTGATTAATCCAATGAGTCTTTTTCATTCAGGCAAGTAATAATCGTCAAGATTTCACTACTTCGTCATTTACAACCGGATCTGCTTTTGAATAGGTATACTTCATTGATGAACGTATAATCTTTTCTTAGGGCTATCATAGAAATATACATTTTGTCAAAAAACCCCCCTTTTTTTTTCATGAGTTAGCCTTGAATTAAAGTCAAGAATTGCCATCAAAATGACTATGAAATTGACTAAAAGAATGCATTGTTTTTGAAGTTTCTTTTTTACCTTTCGTTACTTAACATAATTTACATTCCACAAAGTAATCTTAAAAATAAACTCATCCGACTTTTTTCAATTTCAAACTAAACGCAAAAATAAAAAAAATAATAAGTTGACATTATCATACTCTGTTCGACTGATTGTATTTTTTTTTATCGAGAATAAATCACAAGTTCAGTTTTATTCCATATAGTGTCGTAAGTTACCCTCAAGAAGAGAGACAAGATCTCAGTTTTTTCCATGAAAACGTTTAATTTCTATGGCAGTAGAATGTGTTATAACGTTGAACTATGCTGGATAGCAGTTTGAAAGATGATAATCTTAAGGAACTATTTATTATGTTGTGCTTTTTACTGTTGAATTCAATATTTAATGAATTTTACACATTGCTTCAAATTTTAATAAAAATACTAATTTCTGTTTTAATATTTTTGTTTATTTAAACTACTGAGACAGGAATGCGGAACTTCATTTGTAGGATTGACTGCATAGCCCTGCGAAATGCTTCCTTTTTAAAATCCGAATTATATTTTATAGTAATTTTCATTTACAATGTACTTAAATATATAAAATCTTCATATATGCTCTAATTCTTTTGAATGAGTTCTTAAAAATAAATAAAATCATCCCTAATTCGAATATTCTGAATTTTTTTCTTTATTCTAATTTTTACTGATTTTTATAGAGAAAAACAAAATTGCATCCGTTTTTGAGTATCAAATTTTTATTCGTGCCGGTAGGAGAGAGGAACTAATGTCTTGATTGTTTCGAATAGAAATGTAATAAATAGTTCACAGAAATGTTTGGCCGCAGTAGCCTAGTGGTCATGGTTGCTGGCTCGTGGCCAGCGGTTTTTGTCGAGTAGTTAGTTCGAGCCTTGATGTCATTTTAAGACCCACCGTATAGTTGGGGCTGATGCACGTTAAATCTGTTGGGGTCCAAAGTCCGTTGGCGTAGTTTGGATGTTAGGAGAGGAAGGTGCCTCCTCGTCTTTTGACCTCTTGCGGCATAAAAAATCCCACAGTCACTCACTCACCTCGTCTTTTGACCGAGGTTCAAAATTACGAGGTCGTCGTCAATAGCCCTCGTGTTGCTTCTGGTGCGTTAATAAAGCCAATTTATCAGTCAGCAGAAATATTTATATTCTTAAATTTTCATTTGCGATGTATTTTATGATTGTCAAACACACAAACAAAAAAAATAATGTGTGACTCATTTTGAAAACAGGAAATTGAAAATACATTGATTTAAACTCAATGTCAGTGCATTAAGATATCTAATTACATCCGATAAAAGCTTTAATCGAGATTGGATTCATAATATCGAGAGATTTTTTTTACGGTGCGGATTGTCTTAGATTTCATATAGCTTTATTATAAAAAATTAGGTATTAAAAGTGTCAGCCATTTCTCTGAAATTCTGTTGATTTACATGTCTTATTTATTTATTTGTGCAAAAGGAAATAAAATCTTTCATAATTTAATGCACCGTGAATTTTCAAATCATTTGCTTTCATTAGAAATATAGACTACTTTGATTCGTTTCGGGGAAAAAACACGGTGGTACTTTACATTCGAATTCAGAAGAATAGAAATATTTGTCGACTTTGAGGTCAATGTTTTTATCTTTTTAGGATGCTCACGCTCTGTCGATGACGGCCTTCAAAGTTAGCCTACATGGAACTCGTTAACAGTCGCTTTTTCCGCTAGCCGCAATACGTCGTTACGAATTGCGGGTTATCGAAACAGACTTTTTTAAAACAAAGTGTGTTATTTTTTAGCGACCGAAAACATTTGCACTGAGAAAAGCCAATTGAATTACTACTCATCAGTTCTTTTCGGCTTGTATCTGACTGTTCATAGAGCGAAATGTTTTAGGTACAGTTATTAGCTGAATCTTATGTAACGCCGTGTTTTGTAAAAACATAGTTTTGCGACAAGCGAGACATGTATGAGAAAAATATAAAGTGGAAAAATATAATATTTCAGTATATAGTAGTATACAGTTTAACAATCAACAATTCATATGGCTTTTATTTCTTGAATCGAAATGCAGTGAATAGCTAAATATTGCGAGAGAGCACATAGAATTTAAACCTACAAAATAGTTTTAGGCTTTTTACTTTTTATATTGAATCCGTACATTGATTTGAAAATTTACCAATTTACTGAATAAAAAGTAATAAGTTCGTAAGCTGCAATCAGTGAAATTAAAACTAATATTAAATTGGTAAAATACTTTCAGTTTTTCCGTAGCGAATGAAAAATTCAATAAGCAGCTTTGATACGTAAAGGTAGATAAATATGCATGAAGATAAAAATATATATCACAAATAGCTCAACACCCTGAAGAAGCAAGCGTTATTGATTTGAAAGAATAAAATACTGAAGGGCATTACCCTTTTTTTTTAAGTTGAAATAATCTTGGAAAAATAAAATTCTTGTGTTCATTGTATTTGCGTTATTTAAATAAACATTTGTTGTAAACGCACACATAAAAAGGGGTCACAATTCCATTTGAAGTGAAATATATACACAAACACTTGGAGTTTGTTTTTCGTGTAGCTATAAAAAATTTAACAGAAAAATGTTTAAGAGCGAAGTGGTTTTTTCAATAATTTTTTATTAAATGTTTCTTATGGATAATATATATCAGTAGCGTACCTAGCAATTAAATCTGGGGAATGCGCATCATTGCCATGAAAGAAGCAAGATAAAAAAAAAGAAAAATCTGAAGAATACACGATATTAATCTCATCTCACCTTTTTCAAATTGTTCAAAGATTGGTATAATTTTTTATCTAGTAAAAAAAAATTGCGATAATAAAGATCATTTCAGAAAAGTAATAAAGATACCATGAAAATAAAAATTCCTACTTACCAGAATCGGTGGAGTCCAACATCATTGAAAAATGATAAAAAATAACTTAATGATTGAATAAAGAAAACCGGTCAAAATTTAGAAAATATTTAAAAAGGTGTGAGTATAAATGAAATGAAAAATTCTATTCATATTTCTTTTTACAAAATTATATTCACTCTACAGTTTTGTAAAATATTTAAGACTTCTTCTCTTAGATATATTTTTATGTATGTATAACGAGCAGAATCCATTTAAATGCATTTCCAATGTACTATTTCTTAAGTAGTTTAAAACAAAAATTCAAACATTTCGACAATTAAGTAATAAAATAAGTCAAAAAGAAGTCTGAAATTTGTTGTAAAAAAACGCCGCTTCATACCGCATTCTGAGCATGTTGAAAAACATTTTGACCACTTGTAAAACTCGCAATTAAAATATTCAGTTATAGGAGCCATACTTGGATCAAACTACATGGCCTCAACTGTTAGACACTAAAACGAAAGATTTCTTTTATATATATATATATATATATATTAGAGCTTAGCAAGTTGTAGTTTATTGTTGCTTTGAGATTACAATTTCTTGGTATCTTATATACCACGATGGATGTGAAGGGTATAAAAATACCCTAAAGCAACTGAAACTCATTCCGTCTAAACGTGTACCCCAATTTGAATGATCGTTTTACTATACAAAAGTAATATATTTAAATATATAGGCATTATAAAACCGGTTTGAACGCTCAAACTATCTGAATAATGTCAGTGTGTCATTGCAATGATTTCTTCAGAGAAGAGCCTATATACTTCTTATGTATATGCTCATATATCTATCTATATGCTATACTCTTTATATATATATATACTCTTCATATATCTATGATATACATACATATATGACGTCAGAACTTTCTCCAGGCATCTTCATAGAACTCATATACTACATCATTCTTAAGCAAAAATAATAGAAATATAAACAATAAATGAATATAATGCCTTTTCTGAAATAGCACAACTCTAAAAAAAATATTTGTATTTATATTTTCAGTCCAAATTTATAATAAAGTGTATGTTATAATTTTTAAAGAATTTTTGCAATTTTAGGAATAGCTTTACTTCCTATAACAATATATTTCATTTAAAAGTAAAATCCGTTTTATATATTATTTTCCAGATTCTAATGAATTCACGCTTTTGTTAGTTTTAAAAATCTAATTTTAATAACTCACGCCCTAAATTTTAAAACTAAAGAGGAGGAAATCTTAATTAACGGCCATGTTTTATGTTCACTTAAAAATGTTCCCACCCCCCCTTTCTATGTGACTTTATTTGTAGAAACGCCTCTGAATCTTTGATTTTTAAGTAATTTTATTTTGTTTCTGAACTTTTCAGGTAAAATTTAGGGTGAATTAAATAATGGATCACAATTTTTCTGACATCCCCATATATTCACAATTCCTCTGTTGCTCATATATATTCGCACAATTTTTGAAACTTTTTCTATAAATGTGGTGAAATATTCACAAAACAACATCATCTATTACGCAAAAGGGCGTTTGTTTTTTAAAGCTAACCGTCTTCCATTTGCGTTCTCAGATTTTTTAAATATATCTTGCATTCAAATATACATTTTCTTCTCACTTACTCAAGAGAATATCGTAGACTCAAAATTATATTTATATGAATTTTTTCAGTAAAGTGTTTTACAAAACACATGTAAGAGTTTATTTAGTTTGATTAAATTGAAAAATAATAAATTACTATCAAAACAGATATACAATTTTTATCTGAGCATAATTGCACCATCTATATTTCATGAAACTTTATATATACGCACACACAAAGAGAGGTCAAAAAGTCCTTGTATTTGAAGGCAGATGGCATCATTAAGGTAAATTGCTGCAACCTGTTAAATGGAGCTGAAACAAATTTGACATTGATTAATAAGTTAGTTTTGATTTTGTAGCAATTTGGGGCCATATCAAAATTTCACTGTCTATGAGACCTGGATTCATCATTATGCATCGGAAATAAAGCAAAAATCAAAATGTTGGGTTGCTTCTGGTGAATATTTTCCAAAAAAGACGAAGATGGTCTTATCGGCCGGAAAAATTATGACGAAAAATTTTTGAGGTATGAAAGGCGTCATCACGTATACGAGAAATTGAGACGTAGACAGCTGTATAGAGGTTGGAGTTCTGATTTACTTAATAAAAACAAACCATTTTCGATGCTGCGAGCACCATCTTTTGAAATTTCTAGGGACTTCTTGATGAACCTTGTGTATATATATATATATATATGTGTGTGTGTGTGTGTGTATGTATGTATATATATATATATATATGTGTGTGTGTGTATGTATATGTATATATATATATATATAGTGCTCTTTTTTAAGTCTGTTTTACAGTTGATTTATAAAGCTAATGAGGGAGGGAGAAGATTGGAAATCAAAGAGGCCTGTGTGTTTCAAGAAGAAGAAAACTTTAAAGGCACCGAAAGGATCCTCAGACCTCTACCACCTGGATGGGTTCCTTATTTGGGCCAATCGTATTCCATCTGTTCCTTCCCCACGGCCTTAAACATAGCTTTTACTCGCTCAGCATCTGTTCCTGGGGTCAAAGCGCTGATCCACGACTCAATAGCTGTCGGTCAATTTGTACCTAAAGAATAAAGAGCAGCCCTTCATCTTTTGCTTCTAGCCTTACTTGTTGAGAGGCAACCTTTTCAACGGATCTCAAGGCGTTGGTTCCTGAAGGTGGGCTCCTTAGAAACTGAGGTCGTAAGCTCAGAGTCAAGAGGATCTTCTACAGAAGGTGGAATAAAGGAATCTCAAGGACGGTTGCCAGAGGAGGGTCCATTGTTCGGGATGCAGATCTTCAAAGGGAATTTCGTTTCTCTTTGTTGCTTTCTCGAGTCTCCACATGCACTCTTGAGACACTTTCTGGGTCACGATCTTTATACTGATTGGACCTCGTGAGAATATTGATGACTTCTTCTATATATGCGGGAGTTTGCTTCCCCAGACTGTTAGGAGTTTAAAGCTTTCAATACTTCCCAACCAGCTACTAAAGCGTCCCTCAGCTACTGTTGACAAATGTCAAGACGGTTTGTAATGTATAATGCCCTTTGGACCCTCAAAATTCAATCTCCGTCGTGTTAAGGTACTCCTTTGTTGATCTGTTGAAATATTTATAATTTGTTATAAAGGCCAGACTTCGTAACAGTGTTATCGTTAACGTAGATTGAATTTCAAGTAGTGCTGGTGAGTGTGTGATCTTCTAACATTATCACTTGTTTTCTGCTCAATAATACAAACTTTAAAGCATATAATGAACCAGTTTTTGAGAAGAAAAAAAGTCATGTGCTTACAAAGAAATTAGGTCTCTTTACTTGGATAAACTTGCTGTATTCCTTTACTTGAACATGAGCTTTGAAAATGTAATCTAAAAATGAGTCGAACTTTTCGGTGAATTTAAAACCTCTAGATCTTTCTCAAAGAAAGCCGATTCTGAATAAAAAAGTATTTGGTAACCATATCTTATATATATTTCTGAAATGTGAATATTACACTTATTGCTTAGGTGTAGAATTACGTTTGTCATGAAGTAAAGTTAAGAAAAATTGAAATAGAAGTTGACTATGGTAAGGTATCATTTCGTATACATTTTCTTTTTTTGTATCATCTTGACAGTTAAAATAACGAAGTATTGTGCATTTTTTCGTCATTGTGTATAAGAGAAATACCGAGATTCTACAAACTTTGTCTCTGGGATCAACTTCAGCTTTAACGACATTTTCTCATTGGAGCAGCTAATGGCTCATGTTGTAGGCTTTACACTAATTGGAATTAAGTTTGATAAGTAAAAAATATATTTTTTTAATACTTATAGTTCCCATTCCCTCCAAAATAAAACTCTTAATGTGCACTTGTCTTAATTAGTAGATCGAATTATTTAAAATATTGTGTTTGCTTGGTATTGCTTTCATATATAATCATGGTATATTTATTTTAGAACTTTATATACATATATAAACTGTTGGTGATGAGATGTTTATAAACTTGGAGGAAATAAATGGATGAGTGGTTTTAATAACGTGGCATGGAACTTTGAGGAGCTACGTTGGAGGAACCTTGAATTTTGAACCTCTATTAAGTGCCGAGGACGACACCAGGTTGGTACTCCTCTCTAACTGGAAATAAATGGAGATATTACTTCTAAAGAGAATGAGTTTATTATTTTATGTAGAAACAAGAAAAAGAGGTTATTTTTTAATTACGGTAGTACTTAAGATATGATTATTAAAGTCTTCATTTTATAATTTCATAGATTTCTATCATTACTTTTTATTATAAGTTAAATACAGAAACTATAGTTATCTGCAGATGGATGAGACGCTCGACTTTTTGGTGTTTGTAGCATAATTACCTATGCAATCCTATGAATTTCTGTGACAGGAAAATCTAATTAATTATATTATCCGTGATATTCTATTGTTATTCCCTCAGGACAGGATAAATGTTCAGCAAAGTTTTCATTTAAAAATTTATTTGGCTTTGATATGATTATTGTTAAATTTTTATTGTAGATATTGATTTATTTTTGCAAATATGATGGTAATTAAAAGCTAAACAATTTTCATCCAAAATGGTTGCTTTTCAAATATTTCATGTACTCCCCGGCTACCCCATTTTATGAAATAAATGCAACATAGACAATTTTCTTTATTCAAGCAATGTAAGTTTAAAATTCTCTTTCAATAAATACATCACTTAATTTGATGAATACCGTGATAACCTTGTGGTCATGGTTACGGATTTGGTTGGCGTTGTTTCCTTCGAGTCGTGGGTTCCAGGCCTGATGACACTAACCTTGACCACCGGTAGAGGGGCTCATGCGTTAAAATCTGTCAGTCTTCCCGTTAATGTGATGGTGGAAGCTTGGTGGAGTGCGAGCTTGTCAGTCGTCGTCTGCTTGACCGGGTTCAATTACGGAGTCCATCGCCAATAGCCTTCGTGTTTACCTTTCAATGGAGCGTTTGTAAGCAATCAATTGTTATGAGATGAAAAACTATTTATATTATGTTTGTTACTTTCATTGTTGCTTTATTACTTATATTTTATTGTGTATTATTTTATTACAAAGGTTTGATTGGTTAACTCTGGCCCTTTTTCACTTCTAAGGCCACTCCTCATTAAAAACAATTTCATATGATTTTCTGGATTGAAATCATTGGAAGAACTTTAAGATTTAAATTATTCCTTACGTTTCAGTTCATTTTGTTATCCTATGAATCAATCAATTTTGGTAGAATTTAAAGTTTCCTTTTAAATAAATAAAAAAGAAAATAGGTTAAAACAGCCTAACTAAGAACTAGAATATAAAAAACTGAATTAATATCTGCTTTTAATAGATATTATTAAAATTGCAACTCTTAGTTAACGATACTATTTCAAAATAATTATTTTTTTGAAAATACATTTTCCTCATGTTAAGAGAATTATGTTCAATGAGTAATTCTTAGGAGATGATTTAAACTCATCCCACTTCTTATCACCAACAATTCGATTATGTATATTGAAAGGTAACAATATTTAATAGTCAGCTATGTTGTTCTGGCTGAAGCAGATGATAGTAAATTCGTGAATCGAGATAACGGTATTTCGGTACAGGTGTAACTAGTAGACATTAACACTACTAATGTATATAGGTTAATTTCACCACACTACACCAGCTCATAAACCACAAAATGCATTATAGTTTCTAAGAGAATAGATGTCAATGGGTAAACGACTCTTCAATTCTAGTGTATTCTCATTTTCTTTCCGGTAAAATGGTTTTTATGGTTATAATATGGATCTTGTATTCTATTCACATTTTCGAACTATGGAGAAGAATAACGTTCTTAATTTTATTTTCTGTACACTTCTCAGATTTTATTATTTCACCCATAAAGCCTTTAGCGTTTTTCTTTACATACTAATAGTATTTCAATGAGTCTTTTAAAATAAACCTAAAATGTTAAGGACGAAAACTAATATCTTCTCAGCCTCAGACTTAATTTACTTGAATATTTTCTACGTCATTTTTAAAATCTGTTTAAAAGGTTAATTATCTCTAATATTTATCGTTAGTTTGCATCTCAATAGATTTACAATATAGGACTTATTGTCCAGAATTCTAAATATTTAACCTCGAATGATACTCTACTACAATATTTAAAAATGGTAGTGTGTCAAAACGAAAAATGACGATATGTGTTGGTAGTGATTATTTATATGAATTTCCCCTTTATTTGAAAATAATTACGTAACGATTATTTAGCTTATGCATTTCATCCAACACTAAGCCCAGATTCTTATTATTAAGGTAACTACTTTGGAAACTGGTTTCTTCTTATTTGATTGCGATTTGAATAAGCAGTTTTCTTTCTTCACCTTTAAAGGTATGGTAATTGCATTTCCATGAATTACTCTGTAACCGAGCGATTGTGACTCATACTTTTTTTTTCTCTCTCTAAATATCATTCTTCTGAGAAGAGGATGTGTGACTTATTTGAGAAAAAGTTAGAATGAATATTTTGAACATTTGGTTACTTCTGTTTTATCGATAAGCAAAGTTAACGATATAAGTAAAAGTTTTAAAAACAATTATGCTAAAGACAACTTTTATACATAGCTGCAGAAATGAAGTTGAATTTCCCTTTTTTTACTTGTTAAAAGTTAAGATGTACAGTGTCATCTTAATTGCCACCGTAATGTAATCAAATTGCCACCTTTTAAGAATTAATTAATTAATTTAGAAAAGAGATAATTTAGAAAGATTAATTTATGAAGATATTTAGATTAATTTTGAAAAAAATATATGTATTGAAATGCAATATAAAGTCAAAAACAAAAACAAACAAAAACAAAACAAAAAAATAGTTACAAGGAAACTGCTTTCTACGCTGTAAGCTCAGTATATTATACTATTAGTACTTATACAACAAATTTATTGGTAAGCCATGGGTGACGCCCCCGCGATACTCTAGCGATCCTTCCCTACTTTCGAGCCTTTTTGTCCATTAATTTTTACCTTTTTTCGTATTTTTTTCTAAGGTCTAGATCACAGATACACATTGTGTGGCACAACGTAGCCACAGTTAAAATTATGGCTCTTGCTCTATAAACCTCAGCTTTCACTCACTCACTACACAATAAATTTTGAAATATTAAGGGAAGATTATTTTTGGTAATAGATTAGCTCGGCTTAAAAATTGTATATAAATTATTATTAAAACTAACGGAAATGAAAGTTTTACCTTCCCTGCATTTAAAACTGGAAACGCAGTTTTATGTTTTTTCTCGGTCTCCTTTTCTTTCAGTTTCCTTTCCCTGTTTTGACATCCAAACAATTCATTGAGTTGTAATATTTTATCATTCGAGCGCTCTAAACTATTAACTTTTATTGCCAATAAGTCATCTATCCTCAAGAGATGGATAGATTAACACCCTCAAAACTACCTTGGCACCAATTTTTTTCACTTACCTTTCTAAAATAATTTTCTCTACAAATTTCCAAGCTGATGAATGTGGCCTCAGATTCGCAGCCTGCGGTTCTCATCAAGTCGTAGGTTCGAGCCTTAATGCCTTTAAAGACCCTCCGTGTAGCCGGGGCTGGTGCATGTGAAATCTGCCTTGGCTCAAAGTCCTCCCGTTGGTGTGGTGCGGAAGTTAGGAGGGGGGGGTACCAGCTCAGGTGTCATCCTTGTCACTTGAATGAGGCTCAAAATTATGAGCCTCGGTCGCCAATAACATCCGTGTTGTTTCTAGTACGACCTTTATAAAACCATTCATCCAAGTTCATGAATATGTATATTTATATATATGTGTGTGTGTAATAGAAGAGTTGACTCTGTTATCTTCCGAAACAGGGAGAAAGGGACCTTTTTTTATGTATTAAATTTGTTCTAGATCATATATGAAAAGAATAAAATAATTTGAACTGGTAAAGAAGTTTTTATTAAAATAATTAAGTTAATAAACAAAGGTATGCTTAAAATTTGGAGCTACTCCACTCGGAATTGTGTACATTTTAGAAATGACTCTTTGAATTTCTTAAGTTCGAACAAAGTTAGTAAGGGCTTAGGGGCAGGAATTTAATATTACTGCGGGCAAAATTAATTCATAAATTATTTTGCTATGGAAAAAAATATCTCAATTTGTTTCATGAAATCTATCTCTTCATATAAGAGCATACGACATTAAACTTCGTTATCAGTATGTGAAGATCATAGAATCATGCGAAAGATGTTAATGTTCTGCTTTTTTTTTTCGAAAGAAAATTATATAATTAGTCAGATTCATTTTTCAAAAATAAATAAAAATCGTGTTTTCTTAAATGTTGAAAGAGAGATCTATTTTGCTATGTAGAATTTTCTCAGATTAAGGGATATCGGAATGTATAATGAATAACAAAATAAAACAGGACATTTTTTTCTTCAGGTAAAAAATATTTTAAGACCGCAGGAACAGTAATTATTTTGATTTTTTTTTATGTTTTGTTACGGTGGTTTTTTTAAAATCTAATTAGAACGATAAGAAGAAAGAAAAAGAAAAAAAAAAACGTTTCTTCAGTTTGTATGACAAATTTCGCGGTATTCTGACTCAGAGAGAAACGGGCTTTTTCTCGTATGACATCATTGCCGTTTCTTTCTTGAACTTACTTAAGGATGTACTTAAGGACTTGAACTATTGAAAGTTCACTTTTGCGATGCTTTGCATCAAGATTTAAATTATACTTTTTAAGTCTGTTTTACCGGATTATTTATAAAGCTAATGAGGGGAGGAGAAGATTAAGGAAAGGCAAGAAGCCTTTAAAGGGCCTGTGTGTTTTCAAGAAGAAGAAAAAAACTTTAAAGACGACCGAAAGGATCCTCAGACCATTCCACCACCTGGATGAGGTTCCTTATTTGGGCCAATCGTATTCCATCTGTTCCTTTCCCCCCACGGCCTTCCAAACGCCAGCTGTTACTTTCGGCTCAGCATCTGTTCCTGGGGTCAAAGCGCGCTGATCCACGACTCAGCCCAGCTGTCGGTCAATTTTGGCCTACCCTAAAGAATAAAGAGCAGCCCCTTCATCTTTTTGCTTCTAGCCCTTTTGTTGAGAGGCAACCTTTTTCAACGGATCTCTAAGGCGTTGGTTCCTGAATGGGGCTCCTTAGACAAAGAAACTGCAAAGATTCATTGAAGCCTCAGAGGTAAGGGAATCTTCTACACGAAGGTGGAATAAAGGAATCTCAAGGACGGTTACTTGGGAAGGGAGGGTCCATTGTTCGCGGGGATGCAGCATCTTCAAAGGGAATTTCGTTTCTCTTTTGTTGCTTTCTCCGAGTCTCCCACGGTGCACCTTCCTTGAGACACTTTTTCTAAGGTTTACGCTACCGATCTTTTATCCCAACTACGAGAAAAGAATCGTTATTATACCCGAAATGGGGCCTCTGGAATATTGATGACTTCTTCTATATGCGGGATTTAGCCTTCCCAGACTGTTAGGGATTTAAAAAGCTTTCAATACTTCCCAACCAGACTACTAAAGCGTCCCCTCAGCTACTGTTATGGAATGTCGAACAGTTTGTAATGTAATGCCCTTTTGGACCGCGTCTTAAAATTCAATCTCCGTCGTGTTAAGGTACTCCTTTGTTGATCTGTTGAAATATTTATAATTTGTTATAAAAGGCCAAAAGCTTCGTAACAGATGTTCTATCGTTAACGTAGATTGGTAGAATTTCAAGTAGTGCTGGTGAGTGTGTGATCTTCTAACAATTATTTATCACTTGTTTTCTGCTCAATAATACAAACTTTAAAGCATATAAAAAAATTTAAGAACCAGTTTATTTGAAGAAAAAAATCAATGTGCTACATACCAACAAAGTAATTGAGTCTCTTTTACTTGTGATATACTTGCTCTGTATTCCTTTACATTGAACATAGAACTTTGAAAAGTAAATCTCTAAAAATAAGTCGAGCAAAACTTTTTACGGTGAATTTAAAACCTCTAGATCTTTACATAAATCCGAAAAGAAAACCGATTACTGAATAAAGAAGTATGTTGGTAACCATATCTTAATTATATTCGAAATGTGAATATTACACTATTGCTTAGGTGGCAAATTACGTTGCTCAGCAGTAAGGATTGAAAAGTAAACCAAGTGAAAGTTGACTATATAAGAATTGGTATCAATTTCGGTAATATACATTCGTTAATTTTCTTTTTTTGCTTATCATCTTGACAGAGGTAAAATAATCGAAGTATTGTGCATTTTTTCGTCATTGTAAATGAGAAATACCGAGATTCTACAAACTTTGTCTCTGGGATCAACTTCAGCTTTAACGACATTTCTCATTAGGCCTAGGCACTAATAGCTCATGTTGTAGGCTTTACACTAATTGAATTAAGTTTGATAAGTAAAAAATATATTTTTTTTAATACTTATAGTTCCCCCATTCCCTCCTTAAAATAAAACTCTTAATGTGCACTTGTCTTAAAATTAGTAGATCGAATTATTTAAAATATTGATTGATTTGCTTCCATCAGTATTGCATTTCACTTATATAATCAATGGTATATTTATTAATAGAACTTTATATACATATATATAAACTGTTGGTGATGGAATGTTATAAACTTGGAAAGGAAATAAATGGATGAGTGGTTTTAATAACGTGGCACTGGAAGCAACACGAGGGCTATTGGAGAGGAACCTTGTAATTTTGAACCTCTATTAAGTGCCGAGGACGACACCTGAGTTGGTACTCCTCTCCTAACTGGAAATAAATGGAGATAATTACTTCTAAAGAGAGAATGAGTTTATTATGTTATGTAGAAACCAAGAAAAAGAGGTTATTTTTTAATTAACAGTAGTATGCTTAACGATATGATTATTACAAAGTCTTCATTTTATAATTTCATAGATTTCTATCATTGCTTTTATTATATAAGTTAAATACGAAACTATAGTTATCTGCAGATGGATAGAACAGCATCGAAACTTCTTTTTAGTGTTTATTGCAATAATTACCTATGCAATCCATTATGAATATTTCTGTGACAGAAAAATTCATCTAATTAAATTATCATTATCCGTGATATTCTATTGTTATTCCCTCAGAACGAGATAAATGTTCAGCAAAAAGTTTTCATTGCTAAATTTATTTGCTTTGAATGGGAATTATTATTAAATTTTATTGTAGATATTGTATTTTAGCTGAAATAATGAGTAATTAAAAAATAAACAATTTTTTCATCAAAATGGTTGCTTTTTTCAAACTATTTCTATTTGATGGCTAATATGGGAAATGGCCCACGTGATACGGAATAATTGCAGCATAGACAATTTTCTTTATTCAAGCAATGTAAGTTTTAAAATTCTCTTCCAATAAATACATCACTTAATTTGATAGAATAGCCGTGATAACCTTGTGGTCATGGTTACGGATTTGCGGTTGGCGTTGTTTCCTTCGAGTCGTGGGTTCGAGCCCTGATGACACTAATGACCACCGGGTAGAGGGGCTCATGCACGTTAAATCTGTCGAGGTCTAAAGTCTTCCCGTTAATGTGATGTGGAAGCTTGGAGATGGAGATGCGAGCTCAGGTGTCGTCCTCGTCACTTGACCGAGGTTCAAAATTACGAGGTCCATCGCCAATAGCCTTCGTGTTGCTTTTCAATGCGACGTTAGTAAGCAATCAATTATTTGATAGAATAAGAAAAAAAAACTATTTTATAATTATTTTATTACTTTCATTATTTTATTACTTTTATTATTTTATTATTATTATTTATTATTTTATTACAAAAGTTTGATTGGTTAACTGTTTCAGCCCCCCCCCCTTTTTTTTTTCCTTCTAAAACTCCTCACTCATTAAAAGCAATTTCGTAATATTTATCTGATTGAAAATCCATTAAAGGAACGCAAATAAATTTGTAAAATTATTTCCTTACGTTTCCAGTTCATTTTTGTTATCATAACCCGAATCAATTCAATTTTTAGGTAGAATTTAAAGTTTCCTTTTAAATAAATAAAATTAAAAGAAAAATAAGGTGTAAAGCAACTGTAACTAAAGACAGCAATAGTAAATAAAACTGAGAAATTTAATATCTGCTTTTTTTAATAGATATTATTCTTCCAAAATTGCAACCTCTTAGTTAACGATATATTTTCTAAAATAATTATTTTTGAAAAAGTACATGTTTTCCTCATTAAGAAGAGAGAGAATTATGTTCAAATGAGTATTCTTAGGAGATATTTAAACTATCCTACTTCTTATCACCAACAATTCGTGTGTGAAAGGAGGTCAACAATATTTAATAGCAGCTATGTTGTTTGCTTGTCTAACGAAAGCAGATGATAATTAAAATTCAAGTGAATCGAGATAACAAGGATGTTCGGTACGAGTGTAACTAGGTTAACACATTAACACTACTAATGTATAAGTAGGTTAGACACCACACTTACACCAGCTCGGTAAACCACAAAAATGCATTATAGTTTCTAAGAGAATAGATAGTCGAATTTTAAATGATCTCTTCAATTCTAGTGTATTCTCATTTTCTTTCCGGTAAATGGTTTATATAGTTATTAATATAGGTCTTATTCTATTTCAGACATTTTTATGGAGAAAGACAGTAAGCCGATTTTTAAATTTTATTTTCTGTAACTTCTCGAATTTTATTATTTCACCCATAAGCCTTTCACGTTTTTCTTTACATACTAATATTATTTCAATGATCTTTTAAAATAAACCTAAAAATGTTAAGAAAACTGAAAGCTAATATAATCTTCTCAACCTTCAACTTAATTGCAAGATATTTTCTCGTCACATTTTTAAAATCACAATTTAAAAATTTCAATTATTCTCTAATATTTATCGCTGAAACTGCATCATCAATAAATTTACAATATAACTATTGTCAAATTCTAAATATTTAACCCTCGAATGATACACTCTCTACTACAAATATTTAAAAATTAGTATGTCATAAACGAAAAAAAATGACATATATGTGTGTGGTGTATATATATATATATATATATATATATATATATATATATATATATAT
>BMAW01016159.1:336239-352749 GCA_019974015.1 Nephila pilipes
TATATATATATATATATATATATATATATATATATATATATATATATATATATATATATATATATATATATATATATAACAATTTTCTTTTACGTAGTACTATTGAATTAAAGTTATAAAAATAACACAGTCGAGGCTAATTGCAGTTTCACAGAACTATTTTATTTTAGTGGAGAAAACATTATTTCCACACGGCGGGAATTACATAACTCCGCCGTTGGATACAGATTATAGCTGCATTTGTAAGCATGAGAGGAGTAAGAAGAGCAGTCAGAAGAGAGCGTTTTATACACTGGAATACACTGGAAAATTAATCGAGCACATAGGCCGTGGAGCGGCCTTCAAGCTCGGGTCGACAATTTGAAGCATTTAGGCATGGTAAAATTTGAAATTAAAAACATTCTGAATAGTATGATCATAAGAATTTTAAATAATGGAAGTCAGTGAAGTCTGGTAAAAAAATACGTGGAGGTATAGGTTTCGGTCAGAGGAGATGCTGAGAACTCGCTTTCCTATTGGTTGTTGATATCGGAGGGGAGCTTTCCCATTGAATGTCCCTGACTGCCGTGTTTGAAAAAAAGAAAGATGACCGTCAAGCGGTCACCCTCCCGATGCTTGACCTCAGCTTGGTGTGCTGCATTTTGTGATTCGGTATTGCTATCGGTTTAAGTGATGGGGCCGTATGCGGCTTCTATAAAAAATGTTAATTTAGCTATTTTGTGTTGTTTTTTAGGGTGTATGATGTAACATTAGGTGTGAATTATTATTAAGGGGGGGGGGTTGTATGAATCAAGTAAAACAGATCTTGGTCTTTTAGAATTTTGTCTTGGTGTATAGCTTTCTAAATTAATCATGTTTATATTATTAGTTATTGTGAGTGTATTAAAAATTTTTTTAGATATTTTTTGGATAAAAGTTTTAAAAGTAGGAATTTTGGTGGCTTTAATTATTTCTGAATTTCTTATGTACCATCGTGCTTTGGTAATCATACGTAGTGTTGAGCTTTGTGTTATTTCAAGAATTTTAATGTTAGATTTAGCCGCATACGCCCAAATGGGACATGCATACGTGATGATAGGTCTAAGGACGGCTGTGTACAGAAGCAGCTTATTTTGTAGAGTCATTTCTGAATCCCGGCAAATTAGGGGGTAAATGCTACGTTTGGCTTTCCGGAATTTATCTCGCGAGTGTAGTATGTGTTGTTTCCATGTTAAAGATTTGTCTAGTACTAATCCAAGGTATTTAGTAGTCTGAGACCACGGGATTTGTATATTGTAGAAGATGGGTGGTGGTATGTTTGTGTTTCTTTTTCTGGAAAAGAGAGAGAGAGAGAGCGTTTTTCGTTCTGTTTTCGTTTATATATGAGGGAAAATTCACTGTATACGTCAGAGACCACATGATCTGAAAGGAGGGACTTCAAGGGAATTTAAGTGTAGACTTAAAGTCTGGTAAGGATCATCCCTACAAGTCTGTATCATGGGAAGCCTGCTGACTTTTCAGATATTAAACTCGCGTGATTGTATAAATTAAAAAGAAAAAAAAAAATTAGAATGAACATTATCTTTTAAAGGAGAGAATGGGCAAATTTAGTAAATTATTTAAGCGAGAAATTAATAGGAATTAAGTTAAATCTTTACACACACACATATATATGCTAATATTTCGACTTTCTTATTTTTTTTTTTTTTTTTTTTTTTTTTTTTTTTTTTTTTTTTATAGATGTTTAAGTCAGCATCTCATTAGCTGGTGCAGCTTGATTACTGATCAAAGGGACTTGGTAAAAAAATGTCGTCTTAATTCAATAATTTTTTAGAACATTTTGATTTGAATTACGAAACTAAAAAATGTTTTACAGTCTTTATTATTTTTGTACTTGCAGATATTGGTACGTTAACATCTGTTTATTTTCCTACCCAAACGATGCAAGATGTTTTCGATAAAACAACAAATAAAACATGTTTACCGTTTCGACAATTTAGGAACACCCCGATTTTCAAAGGCCACATCCTGATTTGGGGGTAAGTTTTTAAGTATAGAGTGCAAGTTATGTCTAAACATTTGAGTAATCCAGATATGTATATACATAACGAAGCCGTTTTGATATAAATGAATTTCGTAAATTATCGAAACAATTTTTTAATTGAAGATTTGGTATAGAAAATTGATTCAATTATATGAAAGGTTTCTTTACATTAATTTGGATTTCGATTTTAATATTTTCTAAATTCCATAGGTTTATAGCGCATCCCAGTATTTGGGTATTACTATTTTACCTTAAAACTATTGATGCAGAAAGAATGTTTCTTTTACTTAAGGTTATTTTAGGTTGAGCAGCATATAAGTAATGATAGGTGTAAAATGAAAAGTGCTATTTATATTATCCTTGTCTTAAATGTATCAGTGACGGATTGTTTATAAAATGGGCAGCTTGCTTGCTTTAAGATCATGCAATGAGTTTAATACCATATATATATATATATGTATATAATACTAATAATATATATATATATATATGTATATATATATATAATATTCGTTTCAATGTTTGTTAAATAAATACATTTCAAAATTAACGGTCCATTCAGATTTTTTTTGAAAAAAAATGTAAAACTATCTAACGCATGTCTTTTTTATTGCTTGATTCTACTGGTAAATTTACCAATTAAATTTTAACGACAGTCAAATGTAATTTCATTGTGATTAATCCAATGGGTCTCTTTTTTTCATTCGGGCAAGTATTAATGTATCGTCCAAAGATTTCCTTTCACTTCATTTACAACCGGATCTGCTTTTGAATACTTCATTGTTAGACATGTAATCTTTTCTTAGGGGCTATCATAGAAATAATACATTTTGTCAAAACCCTTTTTTTTTTTCATGGGTTAGCCTTGGATTAAAGGTCAAGAATTGCCATCAAAGATGACTATGAGTGTTCAAAGTGCGATTGTTTTGGTTCTTTTTTTACCTTTCGTTCCTTAACGCATGATTTACGTTCCACAAAGTGAAATCTTAAAATAATAAACTCATCCATTTTCAATTTCAAATAAACGCAAATAAAAAAAATAGTTGACATTATCCATACTTTCTGTTCATTGATTGTATTTTTTTTATCGAGGAATAAATCTGAAGTTCAATTTATTCCATATAGATCGTAAGTTACCCCTCAAGAAAGAGACAAGATCGTTTTTCCATGAAAACGTTTTAATTTCTATGGCAGTAGAATGTGTTTATAACGTTAACTATGCTGGATAGCAGTTTGAAGATGATGAAATCTTAAGAACTATTTATTATGTTGTGCTTTTACTGTTGAATTTAATGAATTTTACACATTGCTTCAAATTTTAATAAAATACTAATTTCTGTTTTATTTTTGTTTATTTAAACTACTGAGGACAGGAATGCAGACTGTTTGTAGGATTGACTGCATAGCCCTGCAGAAATGCTTCCCTTTTAAAATCAATTATATTTTATAGTAATTTTCATTTACAGCCTTAAAATATATAAAATCTTCATATATGCTCTAATTCTTTCTTTTAGAACAGGAGTTCTTAAAATAAACATCAATTCGAATATTCTGAATTTTTTTCTTTTTTATTCTAATTTTTACTGATTTTTATAGAGAAAAACAAAATTACTCCGTTTTGAGGTATCGGTACATTCGTGCCGGTAGGAGAGAGGAACTAATGTCTTGATTGTTTCGAATTAGAAATGCTAATAAATAAAGTTCACAGAAATGTTTGGCCACCAGTAGTGGTCATGATTTGCTGGCTCGTGGCAGCGGTTTTTTTTGTCAATGAGTTAGTTCGAGCCTTGATGTCATTTTAAGACCCACCGTATGGATTGGGGCTGATGCGTTAAACTGTTGGGGTCCAAAGTCCGTTGGCGTAGTTTGGATGTTGTTAGGAGAGGAAGGTGCCTCCTCATCCTTTTGACCTCTTGCATAAAAAATCCACAGTCACTCACTTTCCTCGTCTTTTGGCCGAGGTTCAAAAATTGAGGTCGTCGTCAATAGCCCTCATTGTTGCTTCTGGTGCGTTAATAAAACCAATTTATCAGTCAGCAAGAAATATTTATATTCTTAAATTTTCATTTGCGATGTATTTTTATGATTGTCACACAAACAAAAAAAAATATTAATTGTGACTCATTTTGAAACAAGGAATTGAAATACGATTTAAATAATGTCAGTGCATTAAAGATATCTAATTACATCAGAATGCAAAGCTTTAATCGAGATTGGATTCATAATATCGAGATTTTTTACGGTGCGGATTGTCTTAGATTTCCTTATAACTTTGGTAAAAAATTAGGTATTAAAGAGAGAGGTGTCATGACCATTTCTCTGAAATTCTGTTGATTTACATGTCTTATTTATTTATTTGTGCAAAGAAAATACAAAATCTTTCATAAATTTAATGCACCGTGAATTTTCAAATCATTTGCTTTCATTAAATATAGACTACTTTGATTCGTTTCGGGAAAAGAAACGTTGGTACTTTGATTCAATTCAGAAGAATAGAAATGTTATTTGTCGACTTTGAGGTGTGTTTTTATCATACTTTTGGGATGCTCACATTGACGGCCTTCAAAGTTAGCCTACATGGAACTCGTTAACAGTCAGCTTTTTCCGCAATACATCGTTACAATTGCGGGTTATCAAAACAAACTTTTAAAACAAAGTGTGTTATTTTTTAACGATGAAAACATTTGCACTGAAAGCCAATTGAATTACTACTCATCAGTTCTTTTCGGCTTGTATCATTTGTTCATAGAGCGAAATGTTTTAGGTACAGGATATTAACTGAATCTTATATGTAACATATGTTTTGTAAAAAACATAGTTTTGACAAGCGAGACATGTATGAGAAAAAATATAAAGTGGAAATATAATATTTCAGTAAGTGAGTATACAGTTTAACAATCAACAATTCCTTATGGCTTTTTTATTTCTTGAATCAATGCAGTGAATACTTCAATATTGCGAAGAGAGAGAGCACATAGAATTTAAACCTACAAAATAGTTTTAAGGCTTTTTTTACTTTTATATTGAATCATTACATTGATTTGAAAATTTACCAATTTACTAGTAATAAGTTCGTACTTCACAATCAGTGAAATTAAAACTAATATTAAATTGGTAAAATGCTTTCAGTTTTTCAGTAGCGAATGAAAAAATTCAATAAGCAGCTTTGATACGTAAGGTAGATAAATATGCATGAAGATAAAAATATATATCACAAATAGCTCAACACCCTGAAGAAGCAAGCGTTATTGATTTGAGAGAATATTGAAGGGCATTACCCTTTTTTTTTAAGTTGAAATAATCTTGGAATAAATTCTTGTGTTCATTGTATTTGCGTTATTTAATAAACATTGTTGTAAACGCACACACATAAAAAGGGTCCTGAGTCCATTTTGAGTGAAATATATACACAAACACTTGGAGTTTGTTTTTCGTGTAGCTATAAAAAGTGCAAGAAAAAAAAATGTTTAAGAGCGAAGTGGTTTCAATAATTTTTTGATGTTTCTTATGGATAATATATATCAGTGGCGTACCTAGCAATTAAATCTGGGGAATGCATCATTGCCATGAAAAACAAGATAAAAAAAAAAAGAAAAAATCCTGAAGGAATACACGATATTAATCATCTCACCTGCTTTTCAAAGTGTTCAAAGATTGGGTATAATTTTATCTGGTAAAAAAAAAATTGCGTCTTCAAGATCATTTTCAAGAAAAGTAATAAAAATACCATGAAAATAAAAATTCCTACTTACAGAATCAGTCAACATCATTGGAAAAAAATGATAAAAAAAACTAATAATGATTGAATAAAGAAAACCGGTCAAAATTTAGAAAATCTTAAAAGGTGTGAGTATAAATGAAATGAAAAATTCTATTCTTTTACAAAATTATATTCCTCTCTACGGTTTGTGTAAGAATATTTGGGCTCTTCTCTTGGATATGTTTTTATGTGTATGTATAACAGGCAGGATCATTTAAATGCATTTCAATGTACTATTTCTTAGTAGTTTAAAACAAAGAAATAAACTTGTTATTTCGACAATTAAGTAATAAAATAAGTCAAAAGAGTCTGAAATTTGTTGTAAAAAACGCCGCTTCATACCGCATTCCACGAGCATGTTGAAAAAACATTTTTGACCACTTGTAAAACTCGCAATTAAAATATTCAGTTATGGGGCCATACTTGGATCAAACTACATGGCTCAACTGTTGAACACTAGAACGAAGATTTCTTTTTTTATATATATATATATGTATATTAGAGCTTAGCAAGTTGTAGTTTGTATTTGCTTTGATTACAGAATTTCTTGGTATCTTGCTGTATACCACGATGGATGTGAAGGGTATAAAATGCCCTAAACCTTCGAAACTCATTCCGTCTAAACGTGTACCCCAATTTGAATCGTTTTTTTACTATACAAAGTAATATATTTAAATATATGGGCATTATAAAACCGGTTTTGAACGCTCAAAACTATCTTGGGATAAAAATTAGGCTCGAGATAATGTTGGTGGTCATTGACCCAGATTTCTTGGAAGATTACAATAATATGTAATAATAATAATAATAATAATAATATGTATAACATATGTATAATAATAATAATAATATAATGTAATAATATGTATATATGTGTATGTATTAATAATAGCCAATAATAATAATATTATAATAATAATAACTATGCTCAACCAATATTATGTATGTATGTATATAACTAATAATAATAATATGTATTAATAATGTATATATGTATATCATATGCAGCTCCACACACATGTAATAATGCGTCTGGAAATCTGGACGTCTCGCTTTTGCGTTTCGTATACACATCATTCTTAAGCAAAAAAAATAAAATATAAACAGTAAGTAAGTATAATTTTTGGCAGCACTGCAAATAGCACAACTCTAAAAAAAAAAAATATTTGTATTTATGTTTTTCAGTCAAATTTATAATATAAAGTGTATGTTATAAATTTTTAAAATTTTTTGCAATTTTGAGATGGCTTTTGCTTCCTATAACAATATGTTCATTTAAAAGTAAAATCCGTTTATATATTATTTTCCAGATTCTAATGAATTCACTTTGTTGGTTTAAAGTTTTTTAATAGCTCACGCCTAAATTCAAACTAAGGAGAATCTTAGTGTGACCATGTTTTTTATGTTCTTAAAATGTTCCCACCCCCCCTTTCTATGTGACTTTATTTGTAGAAACGCCTCTGGATCTTTTGATTTTTTAAGTAATTTTATTTTGTTTCTGAACTTTCGGGTGGAATTTGGGTGAATTAAATGTGGATCACAATTTTCTGACATCCCCATATATTCTGATTCTCTGTTGCCATATATGTTCACTGATTTTGAAACTTTCTATAAATGTGAGTTGAGAATATTCACAAAACAACACATCATCTATTACGCAAAGGGCGTTTGTTTTAAAGCTAACCGTCTTCCATTTGCGTTCTCCAGATTTTTAAATATATCTTGCGTTCAAAATGTACATTTTCTTCTCACTTACTCAAAGGGGAATATCGACTCAAAGTGTATATATATTTATATATGAGTTTTTTTTTCAGTATACTTTTTACAAAACACATGTAAGTTAGTTTGATTAGATTGAAAATAATAGAGTACTATCGAAACAGTTATACAATTTTTATCTGAGCATAATTGCACAAATCTATATTTCATGAAACTTTATATATACGCACACACAAGAGAGGTCAAAAAGTCCTTGTATTTGAAGAGGCAGATGGCATCATTAAAAGATAAGTACTGCAACTTGTTAAATGGAGCTTCTGGCTCGGTGACATTGATGATTAATAAGTTAGTTTTGATTTGTAGCAATTTGGGGCCATATCAAAATTTCACTGTCTGAGACCTGGATTCATCATTATGCATCGGAAATGAAGCAAAAATCAAAATGTTGGGTTTGCTTCTGGTGAATATTTTCCAAAAAAAGACGAAGATGGTCTTATCGGCGGAGAAAAATTATGACGAAAAAATTTTTTGAGGTGAAAGGCAACGTCACGTATACGAGAAATTTGAGACGTAGACTGGCTAGAGGTTGGAGTTCGATTTATAATAAAATAAAACCATTTTCGATGCTGCAGGCACCATCTTTTGAAATTTCTAAGGGACTTCTTGAGTGAACCTTGTGTGTATATATCTCTCTTATATATATATGTGTGTGTGTGTGTGTGTGTATGTATATATATATATATATATATGTGTGTGTGTGTAATGTATGTATATATATATATATATATATATATATATATATATATATATGAATTTCCCCTTTGTTGAAAATTACGTAACGATTATTTAACTTATGCACATTTTCATCCAGCACTAAGCCGGATTCTTATTCAGGTAACTGGAAACTGGTTTCTTCTTGTTGATTGCGATTTGAGATAAGCCGGTTTTCTTCACCTTTAAAGGTAATGGTGATTGCATTTTCCATGGATTGCCTCTGTAACCGAGCGATTGTGACTCATACTTTTTTTTTCTCTCTCTAAATATCGTTCTTCTGAGAGGATGTGTGACTTATTTGAGGAAAAGTTAAGAATGAATATTTTGAACGTTTGGTTTACTTCTACTTTATCGATAAAAAAATAACGATATAAAGTGAAGTTTAAAACAGTTAATGCTAAGACAGCACTTTTATACATGGCTGCAGGAAATGAGTTGGATTTCCCTTTTTTTTACTTGTTGTTAAAGAGTTAAGGATGTCAAATATTAATTGCCACCGTAATCTTGTAAATCAAGTGCCACCTTTTAAGAATTAATTGGTCCCAGAGAAGAGATAATTTAAGAGATGAATTTATGAGATATTTAGATTAATTTTGAAATATATGTGATGCAATATATAAAGTCAAAAACAAAACAAACAAAAATAAAGACAAAAAAAATAGTTACAAGAACTGCTTTCTACGCTGTGAGAAGCTCGGTATATTAGCACTATTAGTACTTATACAACCGTTTATTGGTAAGCCATGGGTGACGCCCCCGCGATCTCTAATAGATCCTTCCCTACTCGACCTTTTGTCCATTAATTTTACCTTTTTCATTATTTTTTTTTCTAAAGGTCTAGTTCACAGATACACATTGTGTACAACGTAGCCACAGTTAAAATTATGGCTCTTGCTCTATAGAGCCTCAGCTTTCCTCCTCACTACACAAATGGGATTTTGCTTGAGTGTAAAGGAGATTCGGTACGCACGGTGTGGATTAGTCTGGCCTTAAAGGTGTATATAAATTATTGTTAAGGCCAACGAGTGAAGTTTTGCAGCTACCCTGCATTTAAAGCTGGAAACGCAGTTTTTATGTTTTTCTCGGTCTCCTTTTCAACCATTTCCTTTCCCTGTTTGACGTCAAACAAATTCATTGAGTTGTAATGTACATCATTCGAGGCGGCTCCTGCATCTATTAACTTGTGCCAATGGAGTCATCTATCACTCAAGGATGGATGGATTAACTTTCCCTCAAACCTTTGGCACCAGTTTTTTCCTTACCTTTTCTAAAGATAATTTTTATATACAAGGATTTCCAGAGAAGCTGATGGATGTGGCCTCAGATTCCGCAGCCTGCGGTTCTCATCAAGTCGTAGGTTCGAGGCCTTAATGCCTTTAAAAGAACATGGCCGGGAGGCTGCAGGTGCGTGTGAGAAATCTTGGCTCAAAAGTCCTCTCCCCGTTGGTGTGGTGCGGAGTTAGGAGGGGGTACCAACTCAGGTGTCATCCTTGTGTCACTTGAATGAGGCTCAAAATTATGAGCCTCGGTCATGTCTTTTATCCGTGTTGTTTCTAGTACGGCCTTTATAAAACCATTCATCCAAGTTCATGAATATGTATATTTATATATATGTGTGTGTGTAAATAGAAGAGTTGACTCTATTTATCTTCCAGTAAGGGGAGAGAAAGAGGTTAGCCTTTTTTTTATGTATTAAATTTGTTCTAAGATCATATATGAAAAGAGATAAAATAATTTGAAGAACTGGTAAAAGAGGTTTTATTAAAATAGTTAATAAACAAGGTATCTTAAAATTTGGAGCTACTCCACTCCAGGTGTGTACATTTAAATGACTCCCAATTTCTCTTAAGTTCGAACAAGTTAGTAGGGGCTTAGGGACTAGGAATTTAATAATGCACACGGGCAAAATTAATTCATAAATTATTTTTTGCTATGGAAAAACTCAATTTGTTTCATGGCCCTATCTCTTCATATAAGAGCATACGACATGTTAAACTTCGTTATCAATTGTATGTGAAGATCATAGAATCATGCGAAGATGTTAATGTTCTGCTTTTTTTTTCGAGAGAAAATTATATGATGTCAGATTCATTTTTCAAAATAAATAAAATCGTGTTTTCTTCATTGAAGAGAGATCTATTTTTGCTATGTAAATTTTCTCAGATTAAAGGGAGTTATCGAGATGTATAATGAATAACAAAATAAGTGGGACATTTTTTTCTTCCAGGTAAAATATTTTAAGACCACCAGGAACAGTAATTATTTTGATTTTTTATGTTTGTTTTGTTACGGTGGTTTTAAAATCTAATTAAACAGAACGATAAGAGAAGAAAAGAAAAAAACGTTTTCTTCAGTTTGTATGACAAATTTCGCGGTATTCTGACTCAGGAAACGAGACTTTCGTATGACATCATTACTACGTTTCTTTCTTGAGAGACTTACTTAAGGATGTACTTAAGGACTTGAACTATTGAAGTTCACTTTTGCGATGCTTTGCACATCAAGATTTAAGTGCTCTTTTTTAAGTCTGTTTTACCAGTTGATTTATACAAAGCTAATGAGGGAGGGAGAAGATTGGAAATACAAAGAGGGCCTGTGTTTTCAAGAAGAAGAGAAAAAAAACTTTAAAGGTGACCGAAAGGATCCTCAGACCCTACCACCTGGATGGGGTTCCTTATTTGGGCCAATCGTATTCCATCTGTTCCTCCCCACGGCCTTTAAACATAGCTATTTACTTTCGGCTCAGCATCTGTTCCTGGGGTCAAAGCGCTGATCCACGACTCAATAGCTGTCGGTCAATTTGTACCTAAAGAATAAAGAGCAGCCCCTTCATCTTTTTGCTTCCTAGCCTTACTTGTTGAGAGGCAACCTTTTCCAACGGATCTCTAAGGCGTGAAGTTTAAGGTCAGGGCTCCTTATGAAACTGCAAGGTCGTGGAAGCCTCAGAAGTGCAAAGAAGGAGTCTTCTACACGAAGGTGGAATAAAAGGAATCTCAAGGACGGTTGCAGAGGGGAGGGTCCATTGTTCATGAGGATGCAGCATCTTCAAAGGGAATTTCGTTTCACCTCTTTGTTGCTTTCTCGAGTCTCCACAGTGCCTGCTTGAGACACTTTCTGGCAGATCTGTATACTGATGGACCTCTGGAATATTGATGACTTCTTCTATATATGCGGGAGTTTGCTTCCCCCCAGACTGTTAAGGAGTTTAAAGCTTTCAATACTTCCCAACCAGTTCTACTAAAGCGTCCCTCAGCTGTTGACAAATGTCAAGACGGTTTGTGTCATAATGCCCTTTTGGACCCATCAAAATTCAATCTCCGTCGTGTTAAGGTACTCCTTTGTTGATCTGTTGAAATATTTATAATTTGTTATAAAGGCCAGCTTCGTAACAGTGTTATCGTTAACGTAGATTGATTTCAAAGGTAGTGCTGGTGAGTGTGTGATCTTCTAACAGTTATCACTTGTTGTTTTCTGCTCAATAATACAAACTTTAAAGCATATAAGGGTGAACCAGTTTGTTGGAGAAAAAAAGTCAGTGTGCTTACAATATGAAATTTAGGTCTCTTTTACTTGGCAGTAAACTCTGTTCGCTTTACGTTGAGACATGGCTTTGAAAATTAAGTCTAAAAATGCAGTCGAACTTTTGCGGTGGAATTTAAAACTCTAGATCCTTTGCCGTCAGAAGCCGATTGCTGAGGATAAAAAAGTATATTGGTAACCATAATCTTAGTATATATTTCTAAAGTGAATAATTACACTTTATTCTTAGCAGTGTAGAATTACGTTTGTATCATGAAGTAAAGTTAAGAAAAATTAAATAGGAAGTTGACTATGGGTGGTATCAGTTTCGGTATACGATTTTCTTTTTTTGTATCATCTTGACGTTAAAATCGGAAGTGTGCATTTTTTTTCGTCATTGTGTAGTAAGAGAAATACCGAGATTCTACAAACTTTGTCTCTGGGATCAACTTCAGCTTTAACGACATTTTCTCATTGGAGGCGCTAATGGCTCATGTTGTAGGCTTTACACTAATTGGAATTAAGTTTGATAAGTAAAAAATATATTTTTTTTTAATACTTATAGTTTCCCCATTCCCTCAGCAAAATAAAACTCTTAATGTGCACTTGTCTTGGAATTAGTAGATCGAGATTATTTGCAAAATATTGGTGGGTTTGCTGTGGTATTGCGTTTCATATATAATCAGTGGTATATTTATTCTTGAACTTTTATATATACATATATATAAGCTGTTGGTGATGAGATGTTGTATAAACTTTGGGAGGAAATAAATGGATGGTGGTTTTAATAACGTGGCACTGGAACTTTGAGGAGCTATTGGAGGAACCTTGGCAATTTTGAACCTCTATTAAGGGTGCCGAGGACGACACCACAGGTTGGTACTCCTCTCTAACTGAAATAAATGGAGATGCATTACTTCTAAAGAGAATGGAGTTTATTATATTTATGTAGAAACAAAGAAAAAAGAGGTTATTTTTTCCAATTAACAGAGTAGTCACTTAACGATATGATTATTGAAAGTCTTCATTTTATAATTTCATAGATTTCTATCATTACTTTTTTATTATAAGTTAAATACAGAAACTATAGTTATCTGCAGATCTGGATGAGACGGCGCGTCGAGCTTTTGGTGTTTGTGCAGTAATTACCTATGCAATCCGGTATGAATGTTCTGTGACAAGGAAAAGTCTAATTATTATCATTATCCGTGATATTCTATTGTTGTTATTCCCTCAGGACAGGATAAATGTTCAGCAAAGTTTTCATTTAACAAATTTATTTGGCTTTGGATAGGATTATTGTTAAATTTTTATTGTGAATATTATTGTATTTTTGGCGCGAAATATTGAGTGGTTAAAAGGCTAAACCAATTTTTCATCCAAAGATGGTTGCTTTTTTCCAAACTATTTCAGTGTACTCCCCCCCCCCATTTTATGAAATAAATGCAGCATAGACAATTTTCTTTATTCAAGCAATGTAAGTTTTAAAATTCTCTTCAATAAATACATCACTTAATTTGATAGAATAGCCGTGATAACCTTGTGGTCATGGTTACGGATTTGGTTGGCGTTGTTTCCTTCGAGTCGTGGGTTCCAGGCCCTGATGACACTAACCATTGACCACCGGGTAGAGGGGCTCATGCACGTTAAAATCTGTCAGTCTTCCCGTTAATGTGATGTGGAAGCTTGGGATGGGTGCGAGGCTCGGGTGTCGTCTCGTCTGCTTGACCGGTTCAATTACGGATCCATCGCCAATGGCCTTCGTGTTTACCTTTCGATGCGGCGTTTGGTAACGATCAATTGTTGATGGAGATGAAAAGAGCTATTTTTTATGGTTGTTTTGTTACTTTCATTGTTGTTTTGTGCTTTTGTTAATTATTGTTATTATTTTATTACAAAGGTTTGAGTTGGTTAACTACTGGCCCCTTTTTTCATTCTAAGGCTCTATCACTCATTAAAGCAGTTTCATTGATTTGTCTGGTTGAGAATCCATTCGGGAACTTTCATCGAGATTTGTAGAATTTCCTTACGTTTCCAGTTCTTTGTTATCCTGCTTGAGATCAATTCAATTTTTGGTAAGAATTTAAAAGTTTCCTTTTAAATAAATAAAATTAAAAAGAAAATAGGGTCTAAAACAGCACAACTAAGAACTAGTAAATAAAAACTGGTAATATCTGCTTTTAATAGATATTATTCTTCCAAATTGCAACTTCTTAGTTAACGATACTAACAAAATAATTATTTTTTTGAAAAATTACATGTTTTCCTCATTGAAGAGATTATGTTCAAAATGAGTATTCTTGGGAGATGTTTAAACTATCCTACTTCTTATGCACCAACAATTTCTGCATTATGTAATTGTGAGAAAGGTCAACAATATTTAATGTAGCTATGTTGTTTGTCTAGCAGATGATGGTAAAATTCGAATCAAGATAACAAGGATATTTCGGTACAAGGTGTAACTAAGGTTAACATTAACACTATAATGTATATTAGGTTAATTTCCCACCACCAGCTCGATGAAACCACAAAAATGCACATAGTTTCTAAAGAGAATAGATGGTCAATTTTTAAATGATCCTCTTCAATTCTAGTGTATTCTCATTTTCTTTCCGGTAAAAAATGGTTTTGTATGGTTATTAATATGGATCTTGTATTCTATTTCGGACATTTTTCGGAGACTTGATGAAATACGTTCATAGATTTTATTTTCTGTAACTTCTCAGATTTATTATTTCACCCATAAAGCTAGCGTTTTTCTTTACATACTAATAGTATTTCAATGCAGTCTTTTTAAAATAAAACCTAAAATGTTAAAGGCGACTAATATCTTCTCAGCCTCAGCTTAATTTACTTATATTTTCTATAGGTCACATTTTTTAAAATCTGTTTAAAAGGTGATTCTCTAATATTTATCGTGAGCTTTGCGTCGTCAATAGGTTACAATATATGGCTTATTGTCCAGATTCTAAATATTTAACCTCGAATGATGCACTCTCTACTATTTAAAGAGAGGTGGTATGTGTGTAAACGAAAAAATGACGCATATGTGTTGGTAGTGATTATTTATGTATATATATATATGTATATATATATATATGTATATGTATATATATATATATATATGTATATATGTATATATATATATATATAATTTACCTGTACGTAGTGCTATTGATTAAAGTTGTAAAAATAGCACAGTCGAGGGAATACGGTTCACGGAGACTAGTATTTTATTTTAGTGGAGAAACGTTATTTCACATGGGAGTGCATAACTCATAGGTTGGTTCTGCAGATTATAGCCTGCATTTGTAAGCATGAGAGGAGTAAGAAGAGCAGTCAGAAGAGCGTTTTTATACACTGGAATACACTGGAAAATTAATCAGAGAGCACATGGTAGTGGAGCGGCCTTCAAAACTCAGGTCGACAATTTGAAGCATTTAGGCATGGTAAAATTTGAAATTACTTCTGAATAGTATGATCATAAGAATTTTTAAATGTGGAAGTCAGTGAAGTCACGGTAAAATACGTGGAGGTATAGGTTTCGGTCAGAGGAAGTGCTGAGAACTCGCTTTCCTGTGGTTGTTGTTGATATCGGAGGGAGCTTTCCCATTGAATGTCTCCTGATGACTGCCGTGTTTGAAAAAAAAGAAAAGATGACCGTCAGCGGTCACCTCCAATCTTGACCTCAGCTTGGTGTGCTGCATTTTGTATTCGGTAACTATCGGTTTAAGATGGGGCCGTATGCGGCTTCTATAAGAATGTTAATTTCAGCTATTTTATTGTTGTTGTTTTTAGGGTGTATGATGTAACATTGATTGAATTATTATTAAGGGGGGGGGGGGGGTTGTATGGTGAATCCAAGTAAAACAAGATCTTGTGGTCTTTTAAATTTTGTCTTGGTAGTATAGCTTTCTAAATTAATCGCATGTTTACTCCTGTGTGTTGTTATTGTGAGTGTGATAAAGAATTTTTTAGATATTTTTTTGGATAAAAGTTTAAAAGTAGGAATTTTGGTGGCTTTAATTATTTCCTGAGATTTCTTATGTACCATCGTGCAGTAATCATACGTAGTGTTGGCTTTGAAATGTGTTATTTCAAAATTTTATCGGTAGGTTAGCCGCATACGCCCAAATGGGACATGCATGCACGTGATGATATAAGGTCTAAGGACTGTGCAAGAAACGGCTGTTAATGATGTTTCTGAATCCGGCAAATTAAGGGTAAATGCTACGTTTGGCTTTCAGGTTTATCTCCTTTAAGTAAGCTATATGTGTGGCTCATAGCCCAAAATTTATACAAAAACACTATCCAAGTAGCTGGCAAGTACAAGACACAATTTACCTGCTTATAAAGCCGTGGCTGAAGTATGGCATGGCTCTTTGTGGACGACAAAGGCCACATGAGAAATAAGAGAACTTCAAAATTTAAAAGTACCCAAACTTAGAAATGGCAAGGCTCCCTACAATATAAATACCACGACTTTCAGATATTAAGCTCGTGATTGTATAAATTAAAAGAAAAAAATTAGAGATAGACATTTATCTTTTAAAAGGAGAGAATGGGCAAATTTAGTAAATTGTTAAGCGAGAATTAATGGAATTAAAGTTGATCTTTACACACACACATATATACTAATATTTCGACTTTCTTAATTTCTTGTATAATATATATATATATATATATATATATATATATATATATATATATATATG
>BMAW01016159.1:356833-372251 GCA_019974015.1 Nephila pilipes
ATATATATATATATATATATATGTGTGTGTGTGTGTGTGTGTGCGTGCGTGCGTGCGTGTGCGTGTATATTTGTGTATATACATACACTCTTTGCCATAAAAATTTCCACACCAAGAAAGATTCTTTAGAATAAAACGAAATTTTACATACTTAAGTACAACGATAATATAAGTAAGTGATTACAAAATCGAAGCAAAATAATCATTTATCATTGGAAAAATTACAAATTAATGTAGGTTTTAGTACCCTGTTGGACCATGTCTAACATGACGGGAGAAGATTGCACATTGAGTCATACAAATCCCATATGATGTCCTACAACATCTCGTTCAACAATTGCTGTAAACGTGCCTTTAATTTAACCTAACTGGTAGGCTGTCCAACTTGCCGTCCTAAATGATATCAGATATGCTATATCAGTAACAAATCTGGAAATCTAGCAAGCCAAAGATGGGGAGAAATGCTATGGAGATAGTCCTGTGAAAACCTAACTGTGTATGGGTGAGCATTGTCCTGTTGAAAAATCGCACTTGGGAGCCCTGCTATGAGTGACAGCATATGTGGCTGAAGAATATCATGAATGTACTTCTGTGCTGTCATGGTGCCGTGGATCCATGTTAGGGGCAACCGTGTACCATATGCAATGGCAAACCATACCATCACACCTGTTGTGGAAGCAGTGTGCTGCTATACCGCGAAGACAAGATTGAGACGTTCACAACGAGGCCTCCACTCTTATACACGATTGTCATCATTGCCTAAATTGAATCTGGATTCGTTGCTAAAGACGACCTGATTCCATTTGGTTGCAGTCCAATCCCTTCGAGTGCGACACCACTCTAAACGGAGGCGACGATGAGTGGGTGTCAATGGCAGTACACGTAATTTGTGCAGCTATAGCAACTGTCCTTCAACCAGAAGCTTTACGATCTTACGGACTGATCCAGAGGCCCGATGCAAAAGTGCTGCGTGTGTATGAATATGGTAAACAATGATACATTTGGCGCTATGCTTGCGTGTCGTATGATATGACGGTCTTCTCGACTGTTGGTTCTGTTGAGGGCGACTTGAGCCTGGTCCCCGTTTTACAGACCTATCTTGTCTACTGGTCCCAATACCTTCTCATAGTAAAGTCAGAACGGCCTAGGAGGCGAGGTACTCGCCCAGCTGACCACCCGGTTTCCATAATCCCTTTGATTCTTCCCCTCTCGAACTTTGACAGCTGCTCATATTGTCTTCAATGGCTGTACAATGACATCTCTAGTTAAAAAAGCGTTCATCTGCAACAGATGATATACACGCAAACAAACTCTGCTTGTATATTATATAATCCAAGGAAAACAAATTTCAACGCTCTCTGGTGCCATTACGCAATGCACAACCACTTCTTCTTGATGCGCACTCTCACTTCTTGTTGCGCAAATTTTTATGGAAATGAGTATATATATATATATAATTTGCACAACAAGAAGTGAGAGTGGGATTGTTACGAAACTTATATATAGCATGTAGGTATGCGTCAGGCTGATATGTAAATGATTAGAAATGCAGCGTGATTGCGCATTGCGTAATGGTACCAGAGAACGTTGAAATTCGTTTTCCTTGGATTATATAATATGCAGGCAGAGTTTGTTTGAGTGTATTTAAACTGTTGTAGAGAGACGCTTTTTTAACTAGAGATGTCATTGTATCGCCATCGAAGACAATATGAGCAGCTGTCAGAGTTCGAGAGGGGAAGAATTACAGGGATTATGGAAACCAGGTGGTCAGCTCAGCGAGTACCTCGCCATTTAGGTCGTTTTGACAACTATGAGGAGGTATTGGGACTAGTGTACAGAATAGGTCTGTTACACGGTGACCAGGCTCAAGTCACCCTCGACAGATCGAACAGTCGAGAAGACATTCACATCATACGACACGCAAGCATAGCTAAAACTGTCTCATTGTCCACCATCCATACACATACAGCACTTTCACTATCAGCCTCTGTGTCAGTCCGCAAGATCGTACAGCTTCTGGCTAAAGGACAGTTGCTATCGCGATGCCCATTACGTGTACTGTCATTGACACCCACTCACCATCGCCTCCGTTTGGAGTGATGTCGCCCTCGAAGGGACTGGACTGCAACCGAATGGAATCAGGTCGTCTTTAGTTTATTATTAATATGAACTCATGTCCACAAAATTAAGATTAAAGCTAGCTCCGGAAAATAAAGGTTCATAAAGGAAACAAACGTGATTTATTCACAAAGCCTATTTATTAAAACTAAAAATAAAAAACAAAATAGATGGACCATTAGCCATGATACGAAAATTATCTCCATGCTTCTTGATAAACAAGGCCGATATAGAAAGTTCCCAAGTTTCATTTGTGAGTGCTACAGCCTCAATAAGACTCAACATCAGGTCAAAATAGAATGGTTTACAAAAAAAAAATTATAAAACCAGGCACCAAGAATGATTCGGGCTGAACAAATCATTGCTACCCTCTCTGCACGTAAAGTTAGGTGTAATGAAGCAGTTTGTGAAGGCTATTTCAAAAGATGGCGACTGTTTGAAATACCTGAGCAAAACGTTTCCAGGTTTATCCAAAGCCAAGTTGAAAGAGGGAATCTTTGTTGGTACAAATATCCTCAAGCTTATAAAATATAAAGAATTTGAGACCCACATGGATAACGCAGGAAAAAGAATCTTAGGTTCTAGTCAGAGATGTCAGAAAATTTCTGTGTAATTACAAGGATCCTGACTATAAAGCAATTGAAATGAATATGCTGGACAAATTTCAAGCGTTGGGTTGCTCCATGTGAGTGTCAAAATACATTTACTTTATTCACATGGGAACTTTTCACACATGGGAAAAGTTTAAGATCAGTCAGCGAAGAACAGAGTGAAAGATTCCACTAAGACATCAAAGATACGGTGCGCTAATATCAAGAATGATGGGACTAAAACATACTCGCTGACTACTGTTGTATAATAACACAAGGTAGCCTTGAGAATGAACCTAAAAGAAGAACATTGAAAAGAAGTTTCAGAGGGGGGAAAAGAGTACGTACTTAAATAGAAACTTTTTTGTTTAGTTTTTTCCGCAGTTTAAAATTTGTTTCAAACTTTCATGTACACAGACATAATATTTTCTCTCCTTGCTCAATTATCTATTTTATGCAAGTTATCATAATAAAAACAAATTAAAATAGTATGTTGGTGATTTTCTTCTAGAAACTGCACCATAATTAAAAGTACAAAATTTAAACCTCAAGGGAACCTCTTGTTTTTCTCTCGACCAGAGGCTGTTCGTGAGATCTGGCAACAGTGGTTATCATCCAATTGCTGAAAAACCAATTTGTCTTACCAAGAATCGATATTTACATAGATTTAACTGCATAAAAACCATTGTTGTCAGATAGTACGTGCTAAATTGTTCGAGAGAATTCCTTTTCAAATAGGATTTTAGCAAAAATATCGATATCGATTTTACAAAAATCCTGACATTGATGGGGGAAGAAATGGAGGTCATTTCCTAAATCTCAGTACACCAAATAACATTAAAATCACCGAAATTCACTTCTTTTGTATTTTTTAAAAACTTAAATTTCGCAGGCCTGTGTTATTTGATATATTTTACTTAATTGCACGCGAAAATTTTTGTTAGGGATCAAAATAATTTCAGTTTTATATTTTGGTATTTAATTATATTTACTTCCAGAATTTCGAGAATAAAATGATAAAATTTTTATAATTATTACTTGCATAATGTATAACACAATATAAGCAAAATTATTTGTTGAAACTGTTTGGGATTCACTGAAAAGGTTTTAATGACCCATAGGTCCGGAATCATATTTAAAGCATTAAATAGAAATACTTTAACTAGGAAGTAGCAATTTTTTTTTTTTTTTTTTTTTTTTTTTTTTTGCACTTTAAAATTGACAAACGTAAGAACAATTTTTACTAGTTTTGAAATATATAGGTTTGCTTGTAAGTCTTAGAGGACAGGTTGCACGCGTTTTAACCATGTTTAGCAAACACGTGACAATCATTCTAAACAAGGAGTAATTGTCTTATATTCGGAAGAGTTTGTTACTTTCTAAATAACATTGAATACTTTTGTTATCAAAATTTTTATTTTCTAAATATTATTTCATTGAATTTGGCTTGCAATTGCCTCTAATATTTTTTAAGTAATACTTATCACAAAATTTCGTTTATATAATTTTTAATAATATACTTAATAATAATAATAAACGCTAAGAATTTGCTGTGTGGATTACTGATTTTATTTTTTGAAGAATGGGAGTAAAATCATGTAGTATTATTAAACATGTAACAATAATGTAGTAAATCAATGTAACAATCATGTAGTAAATCATGTAACAATATTAAATTGTTAATAATTTAATATTGTTACATATGTATAACATGTAAAGCACATATTTTTACAATATTTTACAGAAAACAAATTACTCTTTGAGAGTGAAAGGACAAATTAAATAACATCTTCTTACCAAATGTCCAAAATATTCACATAAGAAGTGACTTCAAAACTAAGGGCAGGAAACCTAATAAAATCTTAAACATGTTAAAGACCTTAAAACATTTAAAATTAAAAGATGTTTTACCAATACAATTGTAAAATTGTATTACTATTTAAAACCTTATTTAGAAGAATTAATCTAGGTTACTTTTTTGTGTCAACACGAATTATGTAAAAAAAGAAAGTATTAATTTAAATTTTTCATTTAAAATACACTCGTGTCCACAAACTTGTAACACCCGACCGACCCGGGTGTCCTCTTGTGCCATCACTAATTTCAAATATTAAATACTACGACACAAATAATTACAGAACCTCCAAAACAACTTTCACAATTTATTAGTATATATTTACTATGACACCAATAATTATGCTCTCCAGGTTAAGTTTTCTAACACCTTAGTTCAACCCAACAATAATTATGAACAGACTCTTACCAATATCTTTTATCGACTGCAACTCCGAATCTGGCACAACTGCTGAAAATACTAGACCGAATCCATTTCCGAGTAATCTTTACTCGAAGCCTCAATACTAGTCTTTAATTCCACCTTCCTCTTAATATATAGCACTTAGACTTCACCTCCTCTCACTACAACGCCTCTCTGATCCTCCTTCAGATACTCCACTCCTTCAGACGGAGTTTATATAATTCTTAATTCGACCGCTTCACTTCATTGCTAACTGCTTTACATATTAACGTTCTTCATCACGTTTCATTTTTGGTTGGGCAAAGGTTGTTTGGTGAAAGCAATCAATCTCAATTGAAAGTCCCCAAGGTTAGTGAAGAGAAACCGCGAATAGCCCAATGTCACAAACTAAGGATGATATCAGCTTTGGTGAATAAAAATTCAGAATCAAAACACAAACGCAACTTATTCACAAAGCCTATTTATTACACAAAAGGTAAAGAACAATAAAGATGGTGTATGTATGACATCATTCATAAAAACTACGATTTTTGCTAACTGGAGCAATTCACTCTTACTCATTCTTAAAATATCACTCTTACAAAAACTTGTCATTACATGATTGGTATGATAGGTAATACTTTGTATATCTCCCAGACGATGAAATACAGTCCGTACTACTCTTAGGCATGCTGAATATCAAACAACTGAGGTCACCTTGGAGAAGATTACTCCATCAGCAAGCATTGCTCTCGGAAGTTCCGGTACACATGTAGGAGTTGGTTGACGGGCTGCAACTCGTCGGGCAAGCATGTCCCACACATGCTTTATCGGATTCAAGAAAGTGATTAAAGCTCGGTAAGGACTGGCGTTGTCATCCATAAACACAAATTCTGCGCACATGGCACTCCTAAACGAACATACATGTCATTCTAGAATGATGTCCAGATAAATTTGACCTGTCTTGGTTCCGATTAGTGTATATAGATCTGTTCTGGAGTCCAGCATAATTCTACCCCATACGAGCAGTCCCGCACCACCGTAACGTTCTCGTTCAATGATGTTGTCTTGGTAGTAGTGAGTATCTGGCGTTCTGCATATCAAAGTCCGACTTGAATCAGACTGCAAACTAAACCTCGAGTCCTCGTAAAGCATCACACAATCCCTCTGTCATGGTGTACACATTGCATGTTCTCTACTCCAGTCTAACCGCTGGCGACAGTGAGAGCGCGACAGCTGTGTGCGGAGCACGGAACACATCTGAAAGGCCTAAGAGCATACAGACATATTTGTCTGAAACGTCTGTGCATGGTATTCCTTGAAACTGTCGCACCCGTTGGTTGAAGATTCTGTGTTCCTTCTACTTCTTTTTCCAGTTACTGCCAAATACCGGTCATCATTCGGCCTTGCAACTGGGGGGGGGGGCGGGCGAAATCTACTGATAATTCTATCATTTTGGAATCGTTGTGAAATACACTTTGGTTGATTTCACTTTCTTAGGGTACATCCATCTGAATACGCCCACATTCCTGGCGTCCAATAATTCTATCACGTAAAAAATCCTCCACATGCGTCCTCTGTATCATAAATTTTCGGTTACGGCATGAATGGCTTACAGAATGCATGAGAACAATTTTACTTTTTTGCTGCTACCATTCCTTACATACACCTTTCTTACACTCTAGTGGACATTACGTTCTATTGTCATCTGACGGCTTTATGTAATTTGCATATAATTCTTGAAGATGTCTAAGATAATTACAGGTGAAATTTTTACTTTAGAGTTTGATTTCCATGTGATTCTGACTTTTCCTTAATATATGGACATGAGTATATTTGACTATATCAGCACTATTTTTAATAATGAAGTACTCTCTAGCTTATCGATAATATTTTGTAATTTTTTACGTGCAAGAGTTTTCTCGAAACTAGAATTTCAAAGCATACCTTCTTGAAGGGACAGCTTCCCACTGGTCCTTGTTAACCTTACCTTACAACTAATTACCTTACAACTTACTAACACTGTTTCTTAGCTCTACTGAGAACTGTAGCAATAATAACTGGAAACTATATTCTTTGAATGGACCCGACTGATTTCACACGTTACCCTCTAAACGTAACTTAAAATAAAGAATGCCTAATTAGAGCAATAATGACAATAATTATTCGATCTATTCCTAAACTTCTTCACACTGGCATCGGTTTGTACTGCCTGTAGGCTTACGATTTTAAGCTCCCTAATTTTGATCATTAACAAATAATTTTTTATATCTGAAAGTCTACAGGATAATTACGAACCGTCAGAGAATAAAGCCGGTAGGATACAGGTGCCTGTAAATGGATACCGAGTTTAAATTTGAAACTTTATCCGGGAAAAGAAAATGTTTTTGAGACAACGCAAGACTCCAGATTAATTAAATTAATGTAGAGAAATTTTATGGAGAAAGGGTGTTCGAACTATAAACCTCTCTCTCTGCTTGAAGTAGGGCTGCCGTGATAAAAAGCGGTGCTTAGTCGAAATGATAAATAACTAAAGCAGTAAAACCAATATAGTCCAAAACAATTCTTAACCATTTGAGATATTAAAAATTGTGAATGTTGGTATTTTCACAATGAAAGAGCGAAGCGAATAGTCTCTCCAAGAAACTTAAAAATATAATGGAGTCAACTGCAGTGTTGCTATGCGGTCTCCTGTCATCAAAAAGTACCTGAAAAATGCCGATACATCTGGAACCTTAGTGCAGACCATTAGAAATGGGACCTCTAAATCCTTCCGATCGACCACAAGAATCAAAGGGGAAAAAAAACTAAATGGCTTTTGCTCCTAAACCCATGAAGTCGGTAATTTCTGAAACCTCAAGAAAAGAAAGAAAGGTTTGCTACAAGATAGCAGCAAAACTGAAAGCCCCGAAGAAGATCCCCGCTGCCAAGTAATTTCTTTTCAACGACCATTTCATTTGAAAATAAGATGTCATTCTACTGTCACACCAACATTTTTCTTTAGATGAAACTCTAAAAAATTGTAGCGTGTTATCTCTACATGTTCATAAGGCCTTAGTATATCATCTTGCATTATTTTCAATTTATTACATCTATAGGGGCGGTCTTATCGGGTGTGCAGAGCGTGCGTGCATAATGCCCGTCGTCCTCATCAAAACGAAGACTCGCGTCTTTTCTCCCCAAATTGCTTTAAAGAAAAGGGGGCAAATCACAACATGTGAACTGTGTGTGCTACTCAAGCAGGCATTACATCAATAAATCCAACTTTTTTGGCAGCGTTCAATGTTTGTTTCTACAACCTTTCTTATTGTTATTGTTGACTTTTTTTCCGATTGGTGGTTCTTAGCTACTCAATTATCCCGACATGAATCAAGCATTGAACATTTATTAAGTTATAAAAAAAATGGAAAGAATCAAAAAAGAGAATTAATAAAATTTTTTACCATGGATTGTGAGTATCAACATATTTTAAATTGGAGAAAAAAACGCTGGGGAGATATAATGATCAGAATTATTACGATTGTGTTCTATATTTAGCAGGACAGTTTTTAGTTGTAAGAGACAAATATGATATATTTGATTTCTGAAAAGAATATAATTGGAATTTTCTAAAAACCATAGATCTGTTGGCAAAATATATGACCCAGTTATTTCAAATTATATTAATAATACAATTTTTTTTTAAAAAAAAAGAAAAGCAATGTACCTTATTACCTTGGACATATTTTCCAAAACGAAATTATTACTCTACTGACTAATTTAATAAAAGAAAAAATTCAAGGCTTGGATTTCAGTTATTTTGACTGTACTATAGATTCAAGTCACGTAGAACCAATATTATCAAATTAGAATCTTTAATATGAATACATTTCTTATTGAAATTAAAAAAGTGTTTCTAGGGCTTTATCCTGTTTGGGATGCTATTGGAGAAGGTTTGTACAACTATTTTGCAAATGAATTGTTAGTTATGATTTAAATATACAAAACTTACGTGACCAGAGATATGATAATGGTTCCAATAAGAAGGGAAGGAAAAGTAGTTTAAAAATGAGGATTAAGAATGATAATTCAAGAGCCATGTATATACCTTGTGCATCTCATTCATTAAATTTGGGGGTTAAATGATACATCAAAGACAACATATGAGATTGCTGGCTTCTTCAATAGTGTACAAGAATTATACTCTTTATAATGGGCTTTTTTTCTGCATTTCCTTATAGATGGAACATTTTAAGAACTAATGTATGTAAATTAACTTTACAACCTATTAAGACTAAGTGGGAGAATAGAGTGAAAGTAAGAATATTTTAAAACTGCAATTAAAGGAGGTAATAAAAAGTTTAAATATGCTAATAGAAGTTGGCCCTAGAGATATAAAAACTAAAGCTGCAGGAAAATCTTTATTGGGCAACGTGTCCTTTTTTTATTCAATTTTGATATGGGATAATATCCTTACAAATGTTAATGTCGCAAGTAAACTGCTACAATCCCCTAAGTCACCAATTAATGAATCCGTCAAACGAATCAGTAAAATTATCAATTTCCTAAATACATCTAGATGTATTGAAGTCTTTAATAAATACATTAAGGATTATACTAATATTGATGTTAACACAGAGCTTCCCATTAAACGGCTTATAAAGAAAGTTCGTTTTTTTTAATTATTATTATGGTTCCATTGATGAGCAGGCTGAACACCCAAAATTGTTATACAAAGGTGATTTTTACTTAACAATAGCAGATACTGCTTTGAGTTCTATTAAAAAAAGGTTTATCTCATTTAATAAATGTTACATATAATTTAAATTTCTCTCTGAATTCAGTAATATATCCGAAGATTGGTTAAAAAATCTTGTGCAGATTTTGATATATCCTAATAAGTTTTTACTAGCGATTCAATATTTAAGGATATTAATGGTGATGATTGTAAAGAGAGTTAATTATGTAGAAAATCATTAATGATGATATTACGCATCCATTAAAAAATTTGGAACTTATTAAAGAAAATGATTCAATTTCATCATTTCCCAACACTTTTTTGTAACCCAAGAACATTTTTAAACTTGTCAGTCGCATTTGCAACAGAGGAAATAAGTTACAGTACATGCTAAAATTTATTAATTCTTACTTAAGATTATCAAAGTACCCATAGATGTAAGGTTCAATTGGAATAGAGAAAAATTTGACAATTATATTTTTGACAAAATTTGATAAATTTGACAAACTTTTTGATGAATTATTAATGAACTTGCGAACTTATTAACGAACTAATGGCATTATTAACGAACTTGCAAATAAGAAAGCAAGAAAAGTGACATTATAACTTAATAATTTATTTCGAGGAATATATAATTTTAATGAATATATTTAAATAATGATTAGCTATTTTATACTAAAATGGAATGCTGATGTTTTTCTTAAAAGAATTCCCTCCCCCCCCCTTTCTCCTAAACGACAAGCCAAACAAATAATTTAAAAAACAGACAATAAGTCGAATCCCTTATGCATCTTTATTTTCCCTAAATGTGGTGTTAATATGAGTTCTATCAGTAGGATTTATGAAGCCTTTGAATAATTAACATTGTAATGTAACGATATTTCATTATCATTACAATTGTAATGATAATGAATTATTAATATCTATAATATGATCATGAATTATCAATATCAATAATATGATCATGAATTATCAATTGTATGATAATGAATTAATGAATTATTTCATTGTCAATTGGAATGCAATTTATTCGTTTAACTTATTATGGGCTAACCAACAATCAGAATGAATGAAGGATTCTTTATGAACACATTTCCATAACAACTGTTCCAATGTCTCCTTATTTCTTCAGTCGACTGGTTCCAATCAAATCCTTCTTGACAAAATTATCTTCAAAAGGTGAAAAACGAAGAAACTAATTTACTTTATGGATTCAAACACCTTTTATAAACTCAGAATTTGACTCGTCAGTTTGCAATATTATGTCTTCACCTCCAGTTTTATTAAACTTATGTTAAGAGGTAGACAAAAGTAGCTACGAATTACATTTGTAATTGTCAGTGGATTAACTTTGGTAATTTTCGCGAAAACGCACGGTCAAACGTTTTCAAAGCATAAACATATCTCAAATACTGATTCAAATGGGTTTCTGGAGTAATAGAGAAAAAAAAAAGAATTTTTAAAAATGTAAAATACACTTCATCTTATACCACGTGAGTTACTCCGTGATCTGGAGAAATCCTTACTATAATTCCGAATTCAGGGAAAAATTCGCGCTCTTTGCTGTATATGCTGTAATTTTGGAGGCGAAGCTACGGTTCTTGTATTATCAATTCTAATAATGTATATCCATTGCCTCTGCTTCTCAGGTAAATGAATAAACAATCTTAATTGGAAAAAGGAGAGTTAATTACAATTCTGAATCATAATGCATTTTTACATAACAATTAATGAACATCATTATATATATATATGTGTGTGTGTGTGTGTGTGTGTGTGTGTGTGTGTGTGTGTGTGTAGTAAAAATAGTGAAACTTATGAAATAATTTAAGAATATGAATAATTAAATTTAGTAAAAAATAAACATTGAATTTAAAATTATTATGTCATAATTAAAAGTTACAAAAATCACATTAACATTAAAAAAATGACTAGAGGATAGAGCTAAAATTGATAAAAAAAAACATTTTAATTTATTTTTGTGTACCTAATTTCATATAAACTAATGAATAAGTAAAAGAATTGCTAGATTTAAAAATGTTAAACAAAATACAATAAATACCGAATAGAATTCTTTACCTTTAGATAAAGGCAAAAAAAGCAGCATAATATAAAAATTAATTAAAAGATATGCAACCAAAACAGATTGAAAAAAAGCAAGAAAGAAATATTTATTGATAAAACCAATAAGAAAAAGGGTTATAATATTTTTAAAATACTTTAACCAGCAATATATACATTGGCGGGTCCAGAAAAATTCGACAGTGGGGAGCAAAATCGACTTGGGGGAGATGCAACTATTTTCCTTTAAAAAAAGTTCATAAAGCTAACCGTGTTTGTTTATTTCGTTTATTATGCATGCATTCTTTACCCTTAATCTAAAACTAAACTAGATATTAACTCGGGAATCAAATTCATATTGAGAAATAAAAACTGACGTTTGGTAGATAACTCGGTCTTATGCTTGGATACAACGAAAAACTTTGAAGTAAAATAACAAAACACTGGTTGCGACAATTCGGTTGAAATTTCCTGTTCAGGTATGTTATTCTGTATGAGCATGAAATTATGACTAGGAAGGGGAAGGGTCGCGTACCCCCGTGCTTATATCTGGATCTGCCACTGCACTTGTATGTATGTATATATATATATATATATATATATATATATATATATATATATATGTATACTCACATAACGTATTAGATAATAGTATTATCTATCTGTCTGTCTGTGTATATATATATAGTACATACTATTATCTAAAAACATCAAAATTATACATTATTATTAACTATTAGGATAATACAATTTTTAATAATGATTGCATTTTAAGAATTATGAATAGACTAAAAACATAAAAAAAATCAAATTCAAAGGTATAGAAAGAATTTTTTAAAAATTAGCATCAGTGGAGAAATAAAGAAAAAAAAAAAAAAAAAAAAAAAAAAGGAAGGATATTAAGTAATTAAAATTTACTGTCTCAGGCTTTGGACAGAGATGTAGGTTAAACAAGTTTCAAAGAATACTAGTCGTCCCATACAGCAAATATTTAAAAACGATATTAGTAAATTCCAATATACGTAAGAACCAAACGAGAATGATCAAAAATAAAACATTTCCAAATTATAGCATGCAAGAATACATGAAGAATACAAAATAGAATGAAATTAAAGATAACTACAGTTAAATAACTTACTATATAAAACGTCACAAATACATATCTAATTAATAATCACGGAAAGACATTTAAAGTTAAATTCTTTTTTAAAAGCAGACACTAACATTCTTATACCATGGTAAAAAATCAAATAGCTTACTAATAAGAATTTCCCGCCTTAAGTGAAATCTTAGTGATAAATAGTATAATATATATATTAAAAAACAGAAATAGTATATTTAAGAACAGATTTTACAAAAAATATTTAAATTTCAATAAAAATACAGATATCACCATCTACATTGTATGAAAACAGAAGTAATTTTAGACTAAGTATTTAACAATTTAAACTTGAAGAAAGAAATAATTGAAACATTATCATAATTATACTGCATTAAAAATATAGCATAGTTATTTTAATCTATCTTATAATCTAAAAATTTAAAAAAGGTACTCTATTGACATGGAAGTTAAAAATTTCACTTTTATCAAAAATATTACTCAAAAATTTTTCTACCTATAATTTTTAATTTAATATCTCAATACTCAGTTTTCATAATATTATAATTTATCGCTGAACTAAATTTAAATAAAAAGGATAAAAAGATAAATTAGGTTTAACATTTGATTTATATGATTTATAATTAATTTGAAAAATAATATCATCTATATATACCTAATAAAATAAAATTATTATTGTCTACATTTTTGTCTATTCACAAAAATGTAAACAGATGTTAGCTAAACTATTATTAGATTGACCACCTTGAAATATACAGTTAATTTGTTTATATATATATATATATATATAAAGTTCGTTAATAATGCAATTCTCGAAAACATTTTAAGTACCTTGACAAGATCATTTATATGGAATTCAAAATATCATCAAAATCAAGAACGTGAAAGTATTATTGTTGATTAATAGTTTGATATTCAGGAACCCAGTGAATGTATACAATCTATGAAATATCGGGAGAAACAATCATCATTAATTTGAATTTTGATTAGCTCATTCGAGCATTTTTGGTTCTCGGTGAAATAGATTGGCGCTTCGTTTCTCGATCATAAGTAAGAGCCGCAATTTTACATCAAAAGAGCCACATGCGGCTCGCGAGCCGCAGGTTGCTGACCCCTGCTCTAGACTGATAGACTCCAGGGAAATTCCCGCAGAATCCCTTCATCTTACACCACGTGAGCCCCACGTCACTTAGAAATATTCCTTGAAAGTCCCCATTATAAATCAACACGCAAGATGAAAATGCTCTCCTTTCTTATACTCTTCTGTTATTTCTGTTGCAAATTGGATGGCAGAGCTGTGTCTTTCTTCTTCTTCAATTTAATAATGTATACCTTGTTACCTCACTCTCTCGGCGAAATGAATAAATAATATTATCATGGAAAAAGGACTGTTCATTTCAAACATGCATTCGGAATGTTTTATTAATGTTAGAACACACACATATATATTAGGAGGACTGGAAAGTAATGTCGTTTTTTCTACATTAAATTAAGACAGATACATTTTTACCAAGTTTTTATTTTTAATCAATGATGTAATCGCCCTCGTTATCAACAACCTTTTGCCATCTAGTGAGCAAATTTTCAATGCCGAATCGATAAAAATCAATTGGTTTTTGAGCAAAATATGTGGAGATGGTATTTTTGACATCATCCGAATTTTCAAATTTTTGCAACTTAGAAAATGTTGTAGTGAGAGGAATAAATGAAAATCTGATGCCGCAATATCAGGCGAGTATGGTGGATAAGACAATACCTGCCATTTTAATTCATTAATTTTTTCCAGGGCTCGTCTTGAGCAGCGCGATTTTGCATTATCGTGTTGCAGAATGACACCGTTTCTGTTGACGATTGCCGGGCATTTTTCAATTAAGGATTGATTTACTCGATCTAATTGTCACAGTAAAATAAAAGTCTGCATTCTCGGTTTGTCCAAGTTTCAGCACTTCAAAATGAACGCCCCTGTGAATACTCCACCAAACACAGAAAAATGCCTTAGCTGTACTTCTTGGCGATTCATTTGGAGAGAGGTATTGCTTTTGCATTTTGGATTATCATATAGGACCCAATTTTCATCTCCAATTATCAAGCAATCAAAAAACGCTTCTGTATTGTGCCGCTGAAGCAATAAGTTGCGTGTGATGGATTGGTTAGCTTTGTTTTCTTCGAATAGATTATGCCGTACCCAAACTACTACTCTGCTTACTTTACCAATCTGCTGCAAATATTCTTGGATGGTCGACCAAGGTTGGGTAAGAGTGTTTAACTGCTCCTCAATTGTCTGACTCGAAATTGCTTCCACTTCCTGCCCTTGACATGTCATTGTCTAAAGTTGTTGGGCTTCCTGATCAGTACAAGTTGGAAAGACCGAAACTATCGGCTTTGAACTTAGAAAATCACCTTTGGTATTTATGAATGTCTAATGCATTTGGTTAAACATCGCAAATATTTTGGTAGCAACCATTGCGTTATACTATCCTTGTGAAACTCAAAAAGCACATAATGTCGAATATGTACCTATTCTGGTATTTGGCTGGCCATTTCACCTAAAATTACAAAAAAAAAAAAAAAAAAAA
>BMAW01016166.1:0-27586 GCA_019974015.1 Nephila pilipes
AAAGATTTTTGTTTCAAAAATTCTTAAGCACTATTCATTGTACTCATGAGGAAATCTTAAAAGCTAATGGATAGACCCCCAGAGATTCATTTAAATGGAGATGGTAACAGAAAAAAAGAGTATCTAATTTTTTGCAAAAAGAGCTACAATTTTATCCTAATTCCTTAGCACATGGTATTGAAGTTCATGTTACAGTAGCAACTTGTTTTTATTAATATACTGGTTCTGCATTATATTTATTTTTACCATTTAAATTATTTTCAGCCTGTCAAAATAAATACAAGTCTTAAATATAGCTTTAGAAATTTACTCTCTCAGTAAATGAATAGAAATAATTTCATTGACAATACACAATTTTGTGTTAATGGCAGACTTTAAAATAGTAATAAAGAAAGCCTTTGTTAGAATAACTAGATCATTTGTTTAAAGGCCTCTAAAAAAATTCATTTAATAATGACTTTTTATTAATATTCTTGTTGCTTTCAAAATATTTTAACTGTAGTGAAATTTCTGCTCAGAAAAATAGAAAGAAAAAAACCCTCAAAGCCACTATTTACAGTAATTGCATGTTGAAAATTCATTAGAATTTTCAATCATAATCTTGGAGTATGTGGGGTGAACAAATATAGCTGACAGACACTACTTTATTCTAGTAACTTTTTTCTTTTTTTTAATCACAATTCAGGAAATTCCTTTGCCAAAAAATAAGTTAATGACCTGGGCTTTGTAAATTTCTTTCTTTTATGAACTTCATGGTTGAGAACTGTTTGTTGTTTTAAACAAGCTTGTACAACCTGTGATTTAGGACAACTGTAAATGAGGCCAAAAAAAAAAAAAAAAAAAAATAATTTACTTATAAGATTATAACCAGAAATACCTTACATTAACAATTAATAAGTGATGAAGCAATCATTTTCAAATTATTGTAGTTACTTCTTGCTGTATTGTACAATGCATTCAAAATGGTCTTCTAAACAAGTAGCAGTTTTCTTTTTAGTGCACCATAGCACACAAAGAAAATTTATGCACAAAAGTATAGGGTATGGATGGAATGTAGATAATATTGTTTATTGAAAGGATTGCAAATTTTGTTCAAAAATGATTGGTTGGTTATTTGGTTTTATTAATGTTGCATTAGAAGCAACATGAGGACTATTGGTGTTGGACCTTGTAATTTTGAACCTTGGTCAAGTGATGAGGATTACACCTGAGCTAACACTCCCCTCTCCCTAATTTCTATAACACACCAACAAGAGGACTTGGAGCCTTGACAGATTTAACGTGCATCAGCCCTGGCTACACTCCGGATCTTGAGTGGCATCAAGGCTTGAACCCACGACTCATTGAAAACCATTGGCCGTGAGTCCCTGACCATGACCACTAGACTATCATTGTCACTGTGCTGAAATGATAAAAATTGGTTCAGATATTTCAGATTTCTAGTAGACTTGTTCTCTCATTTTATTTGTAGAGCAGGTATCTTCCAGGTGAAAACCAAATGATCAACGCAGTGTTTTAGATTATAACGTTGGAAAAGAAACTGAAACTTGGTAGTTTTAAATTAAAGGAAAAATTTTTTTGACGCATTGCCTGGAGCACCATCCTGTAAGTCACAAAAATATTAAGCAAATATTGTGCAATAGCCTCAAATTTCGAGGTTCCTATTTAAAAAGTTTTAAATTTACTTTGTCATTGTAAAAGTTAACAGAATTTTTGAAAGTTTCAAAATTAATTAAAAAACTAGCAAAATTTAGGATCAACGTAAAAAAATGAGTGGGAATTTGGCAGAGTGAGGGCTGTGCCAAATGCATTGAAGAGAATATATAATTGAAAAAAGTGAGCTCAATGACAATTAGGTACTCTGATGACATACCACCAAAGTAGAACAATTGTATAAACCAGCACTTTTTAGTAAGAGAGGAAGGAGAGTTGGACTTTAGATCACAGCTGAGAATGTGTGAAAATTTCTAAGCCCTTGTACATCAAATCAAAATTGTGGAAATATTATTTGTTGCTATTGTACATAAAACATTGTTGCAGTATTACCTCAATTTTTAAAATTTCATTTTCATTTTTTCTTTAATTTGTTTAATTACTTTTGAAGAAAAATTTGAAGATTTCTTCTAATAATTTTATCTACTTCTACATATCAAAACTTATAGTTACTATTATTTAAAAAAAAATTATGCCTGGATCCTATCTTATATCTTCATTGTGATTGTCTTTTGAAATCTGTTTTAAAAGTTTACATTTTAAATTAAGATGTTATAGACGTATTAATAATAATAAATTTGTAAGGAAATGTTAATGAACTTATTTTTTAATTATACCTTTTTATGGAACTTAAGTTCCCCCCCCCCCATGGTTTATATTGTTGTATTGGATTTTATTAATTCGATTATATTAGTTATTGAACTCTTGTATTAAGCCCTTGCATGGGCTTTAGTTTTTTTTTTTTTTTTTTTTTGTTACTTGTTTTTAACTATGCCTTTATTCTGTAGTTCATTTTACCTGCTATTATTCATGCTACAAATCAGTGTGATATCAAAGTGGGGAGATATGAATGTAAACCTCAGGTTAGTAGAATTTTTTTAACAAAAAACTTTGTACATTTTTATATATAATCCTTGACAATTTTAAGTTATCCCTATGTATTGTTTTTATAACATTTATGTATTAATTTTTGTTTTTGATAAATAGTTTTAATATAACAGCTTGTATATGTCCTAGGTTTTAGTTTTAGCACCAACACGTGAATTAGTGCAGCAGATTCTTGAAGTTAGTAATAAATTTGGTCAATGCTGTGGATTGAAAAGTGCTTGTGCATATGGTGGTGCCTCTAGAAATAATCAGTTGCATAATTTAAAAGGTAAAATTTCTACTTAATGTGTAGAATTTTGATTATAAATTTAAAGGTTACTATGAAGGTGATCTGAAAAGTTTCTGACCTTAACGTTTCTATCCTTTAAAGTATATATCCCTTTTTGTAATTAATGATTCATATGTAAAACAACATAGGCACATAGTTGTTCCATGCAAAAGTAGTTTAAGTCTTTCCAACCCAATCACTCTGGAACATTGCAGTACAGGTTCTTTTTTGCATTTCTAATATGAGGATCATTTAAAAAGTTTCCAACCTTAATGTGAAGATGGCAACATTTATCAATAAAAGTTAGGGACTGTGGTTGCGCATCATTTGACAGGGTTTCATTAAAATATCAGCCATTTTGGAAATGCAGCTGTTTTTTGACAATCATTTGAGTGAATCAATGTGTTTTTGTGGAAATGAAAAAAAATCAAGCATCAAGCTATCATTAAATATTTATTTTTGAAAGGCAATGCACCTACGCAAATCATAAATGAGTTAGATGCTGTGTGCAGGGACTTAGTGCCATCACTTACTGTGAAATTTTAGGCAACTGGATTTAAATATGGCCATACCAGTTTGGAAGACAATGAACGTTCAGGACATACAAAAACTGCAACCACTCACTGACAATAACATTGCTAAAGTTCACCAAATTGTGCCAGACGACCATCAAATTAAAGTGAGAGAAATAGCAAAAGTTATGAATATGTCCAAAGAACATGTTTGTTTCATATTGAATCAAGATTTAGACATGCGAAAGTTGTCCGCATATTGGTTGCTGCATTTGCTCATGTTAGACCAAAAACATGTTTGAATAAACATTTCCAATGCTCTGTTGACACAATGTGCTGATTTATTACTATAGATGAAACTTTGATACACCATTATATGTCCACATCTGCAGAAAAAATTATGTTTCACCAAGACAATATGCTGTCTTTTACCTTAGTGGTTTGTCGTGGCAAAAATTCACGAATTACAGTTTGAACTGTTTAACCACCCTCCTTGCTCGCCCTAACTGACTTATTTTTGTTCCCCAATATAAAAGACATGCGTGGTAACCGGAAATGACAATAGTTCTACTGTAGGTCATGCATGTCGTAAGAGGTGACTAAAATGGGTGCCCAGTGTCTAGGGGCATAGCCAGGCACCCTGCCCCTGGGGATTATATCAGGGGACCTCAGGAACTTTCCTTCTTTAGGTAAGTACAAGTATCATGATCCTTTTCTTTCCTATAGGGTTTACTGTCTTTGGTAAACATGGGTGACACACTTCCGGGATACCCTAGCGATCCGCCTCAATTTTTAACCCTCCTTGTCAACCAATTTTTGTCTTTTTTTTCCAATTTTTTCACATCTAGACCACAGTTCAATCTTGTTTTGGCACAGCATAGCCACATCTATCTCTTTCGCCAATAACTTTTACATTCACCTACTCACTCTCCCTAATATAAAAATTGTTCTTGGAGGATAGAGGTTTTTGTCAAGTGAGGAGGCTGTCACCTCTGTAAACAATTATTTTGCAGAAAAAGTTGCTGAGTATTATTTGATTGGGTTAAATAGATGGGAGCATTCCTGGGAGAAGTGTGTAGACTTACAACGAGACTATGTTGAAAATAAAAATAAATTTTAAGAAAAAAATGTCTTGTACCTTTGTTGGATAGAAACTTTTCAAACCATCCTCGTATAGAAATTTTATTGTACTTTTTTATGTAAACATGAACATTATGTCTAGTAGGTTGTAGATTTTGGTCTCAATTCTGGTCTGTTAATTTTGGTCACCTTTTATGGCTCAATGGGAGCAACTGTATGTTAAATGTTACTGAAGTTTTAAGTTTTCATATGACTAAGTATAGAAATTTAAGAGTGAAGTATTGACTTGGATATTTTTGTATGTAACTTGATTCTGGACAATTTTGAGATCCATTGAATTTAGCTAGACTGGAGGTAATTATTCTATTTAACAGTTGTTTTATGATATAATAATAATAATTCTTTCCCCAATAATTCTTTAAACTTTTTTTTTCCCTCTCTTCTTTCCTTGTTTTGAAGTTAGGTTCTGATCCACATGTTACTATTTTGCTTGCAGTTTTTGACATAACATTTTCAGAAAATTGGTTTGCTTAAAGTGTACAATTTTGTAGATTGTAAGTGTTTGTATTCTTCATTGTTGAACTTAATGTCATATTTGTAAAGAAAGTAGACTTTTTTTTATTTTGATAATCAGTTGCTTAATTCAACAATTCTACTATAATCTAGGGGGGGGGGAATGATGAGGGTCACACTATAAAATGATAGTTAAAATATGTAATGAAATTCCACGTTTGTACTACATAAACTTGTGTTTCATGTGGTAAATATAAATGCTACCAATTGCTAGAACCAGAGCTGCAATCAATCATAGTAATCTGAAAATAACACTGAAATTGGCAAGTTGTCAAACTCTTTTATTCCATTATGATTGAACAGTATGCAAAGTAGTTAAAAAAATTTGAGTAGGAATAGATGGTGTTAATAAAAAAGAAATGTTTAGTTTCTATTGTAATCCTTTTTAAATCATAATATAGAGGAATTGACTGATTTGCACTTGATCAGATGTTTTATTATTGAAATAATATCAATTGTTAAAATTTATTTGCTTTTCATGTATTTCTTAAATGTTGTTCAGTTTCTCTCTGGAAAGTACTTTAGAAAAACATCCTTTCTCTTATAAAACTATTTCTAGATTGATTGGTTTGATTGATAACTGTGCAGGATGTATTAAAGTGAGTGAACCAATTCAAAATAGTTATAATTATTGAATGACCAAGATATTTTAAATGAAAGTTATGTTTCTGGATGACTCATGGCCAAGATTTTTAGAAAATTTCCATTAAATAGCTCTTTGTTCATGAAAGACAGAGAAATTGGGCAAGAACGCAGTCTGTTGCGAAGATGGCTTCTGCTCAACGGAAAATGTTGCATGTTTTTCATCAGTGTTTTGGGTTTGATCAGCTGTTGCCATAGGATATTCATCATTGTTTTTGTACCACCATTACCTACAAACATTGAGGATTTGAACACAAGATATTAGAAGCAGTGGCATCTGTCAATGCCATCACCTTATAGAAAATGTTTGATAAATTTACCTATCTTCTGGATGTTATATGTGCTGCTGGAGGTGGGTATATGGAACATTTGAAAATACCATTGATGAAACTTTAGTACCTTGTATGATGCATGAGTCCATTAAAAATATTATGTTTCAAATTTGGGTAATTCTTTTTTGATGCACCTTTTATATTAATGCAAGATAATTGGAAAATCAGATCACCATTACAGTATAAAATATTGGTAGTTTGTCTGAAGAATTTTTAGTTTTCAGATTTTTATAAGTTTTTATTATCTCTGTTAATTTCAGTTCTGTGGAACTATCACTGATTATTAATTAATTGAATGATTTAATATTTTTTTTTATATAGGGGCCCATATATGTGTTGCTACACCAGGAAGACTTATAGACTTTGTTTCTGCGGGATTAGTTAGCTTGCAACAAAGCACATATTTGGTTCTAGATGAAGCAGATAGAATGCTTGATATGGGATTTGAACCTCAAATACGTCAAATCGTGGACCAAATACGAGTTAGTACCTGTCTTTAATTATATGTATAGCTGTGACTTTAATTTCAATATAAATATAAAATTGTGTATGTTTGAGATAACCAAAAATATAAATTGTTTTTTTTTTCTATATATGATTCATAATGGATATTTAAATCAATTTTAACAACTTTAAATTTAATATTTTAGAGTTTTTAATGAAGTATCAGAATTTTGTGTTTTAAAATTCAAAGAAGCATTATATCCCTTCCTAAAACATGCAATTTATGTTTTATAGTATTTGTTAGATGAAACAGGTGCAGATTCTATTTCAATTGTATTATGAATAAAATATTAAATATGTTTGAATGAGTATAAAATGATTTTGATAATTTATGAAAAATAGGCAATAAATAATAAATAGGCATATTTATAAATGCACATAAATAAATAACATTTTTTATTTAATGCTATGTATTTGATACAAATAAATTTGTTGCATTTTTTCTTCTGGTAATTTAATGTAATTTAAATATTTTTTTTACATAAATCAAGTTTCTCAACCCCCATTTTTTTTTTTAAATTCATTTTAAGTGATTAAATTTTTTAATATATTATTCTTATTTTAGAAAAATTTATTTTAAATAAACAAATCGAGCATTTATAGCTATTTGTATAATCTTGGAAAAGCAAATTCAAAGCTGTTCATTTTGATCTAATTGTAAAATTTGTTATACATCAAATTAAAAAATGATACAATAATACTATAAATGAAGATTAAAATGTGAAAAAGTTAGTACCTAAAAAAATTATTTTATTGAAGGATAAATGTTTACATCAGAGATTTAGTTAAAAAAAAATTTCAATTCCCTCTTTCCAAAATAATTTTGCTTTTTGTGTAAAGATTATTATTCTCTGCTATGTGTTGTCTCTTAGTAAATAAATGTTATAAAATTTATATTTTAATAATTCTTCAAAATGACATCAGTTGATTATTTGTAGTAATTTGTTTCTAAGGTATTTTATGAAGCCACATTATGTATTGGTCTTTATATTATTGAAATACCTTAAATATTTTTAAAATTATTTTACAAAAGTTCATTTGCATAATATATGAATTCTTTTTCCATAGAAGAAATGTTCATTTTCTTTGAAATTTTAAATATCCATTTCATTATCACAGCCAGATAGGCAAACTCTAATGTGGAGTGCTACTTGGCCTCGAGAAATTCGAAACCTTGCTGAAGAATTCTTGACAGATTATGTTCAAGTCACTGTGGGTGCAGATCAACTTGTAGCCAATCCAAATATTGAACAAAATATCTACTTTGTTGAAGAATTTGAAAAAGAAGAAAAGTAAAAATTTTTCTCTATATTAACATTTTTAAATATATAATAAAAATTCTGAACTTTTTTTTTCCCAAAAATTTTGATGTGGAAAATATTTTTATTTAATTAATTAAAATTCATTTTACAAATTTTTCATAGTTTGCATTATATTGAAATAAATGCTAGATATTATCTTGAACCATGGTAGTATTTTTTGGGTGTAAAATTAAATAAATTTTAGTATCATATTTTGAAATCAAATGTAATTATTTTTGAAATCCAATGTAATTACTTCTTTAGTTCTTAAATATGTGATATTTTGAAGTTACAAAATAATATTTTGGCAGGTTAAACATAATGTACTGAAAATGAATTGAGATTCAGAAAGATATAACATATAAAATAAAATTTATTTGTAATAATTTATTAGGTGCATTATGATGGTTTTATGTGCCATTATTATGTTATGCTGTGATGTATAAAATGATTTATGTTGTAATAGATGAAAATTTTGCATGCTTGTAAAAAAAAAAAAAAAAAAACTGTTTTGCAAAAATTAAAGAAAATCAGAAAAATTGGGATTGTGAAATTTCTATTCTTTGGAATTTATTTAAATCTGGCAAAAACATTAATCTGACAGTACTGTAAAAATCAAGCATTAAACTTATTTTCTGTCTTGAAAATACTCAAAATGAAAATATACATAAAACACAATATTTGATTTCAATGCGTGATCAGTTTCAGTAGGAAGTGTGATCATCATCAGCATTGTTTCTTGAGATGATATACAGGTTGCTACAATTATCCAAAGAGATATTTTCCCGGACACATACACCAAATCTGGTTTTTCCATGGACATGGCTGAGATCATAGTGTGTTTGTAGTCTCTGCTAGGCCAATAATTTTTTTCTTTTTGAAAAGAAAATAAGTAATAGGTAAAGAGTACAGTCTATGATTGACTTGCATTTCAATATAAATGAGAGCATGCTAATTAAATCTTGCATTTCAGTTGTGTGGTGGTATTAGTAGGGATTTGTCTTGCATATCTCCATGAAGTCTTCTGCATATATACAGCCTTCTAGTGGGCTGCTACTAGAGAAGATCTGAGGTGGGTTGGGGTTGCCCTTTTGTGTCTCCTTGCAGTTAACTACAAATAATGATCATATGTAGCACTTGTTTAGAAATGCAGTTAACAGTATTCAAATTACTGAAGGACTCACACATTCAGTCATCTATTATATATAGGATTGACTCTGGCTCACTTCTGTTCACAAAATGGCACACCATCATAATTATTCTTCATGCAAATGAAGTCAAGTATCCATTTCTAAAAATTGACTTATCTCTTCATGATGCAGTTTCTATTTCTTATAACTGTTAAAGTTTTTAGAGCTTCTTTTTGTACTACATATCCTATTAAAATTAAATGATTGCAGCATGCACTACATAATTTATATGAAAATTTACTAATTTTTGGTGAATCAATTGTACTTTTTAATTTTTCCGTAATTCTTGGAAGTCAGGATGTATGAAGTCAGGATATAGTAAAATCTCATTAAGTCCGAATTAATTGAAACCAAAGCTGGTTTAGGATATTAAAAATTCGGGAACTGGGAATAGAGGTTAACCTTGGAATGGAAAAAGAAATAAAATAAAACATATATTAGAGAAAACAATTTTTATTTTGAACTAATAAAGTATGAATCATTAACAGAAGATCATTATGAATCATTAACAGAATATGAATCATTTACAGAAGATAAAGATGTTGACTTTTTAAACAATAGGAGTGTGTTTAAAGTTGTTTTGTATTTTCCATTTAAACTTAAGTAGCACCCTCCTCCGAGTTACCCTAGCAATCCTTCTCTATTTTTGACCCTCCTTGTCAATCAATTTTTTTTTTCCTTTCAATTTTTTTTCACTTCTGGACCACAGTTAAATCTTGTTTGGCGCAGCATAGCCACATCTGGATCTTGCGTCAATAACTTTCGCAATAACTCACTCATATTAGACTAAGTAGCACTATATGCCATTTGTCATTGGTGATAAGAGATGCAACTAAGATTTTGTTGACTTTTCACAGAATATTTGTGAAGTCTTCCTCATATTATCCTTTCACATATTTATAGTTGCTTGAAGATTTCAGTAAAGAAAGTAATTTTTCAAAAAATGTGGATGAAGCAAAAATATTATTGTGGAAATTTATACATCACTTTTCAAATTTAAAAAAAAATTAGTGCACACCAATGCAGGTTATACGGATAGCTGATTTAAAACAGTTTGCTTATGAGGTTCTACTGTATATATCTATAAAGGATGTAAAATTGCTGGCAAAGTATACTAATATATTTCTTAAAACACAATATCAGATTACAAAAAATAAATTTATATCACAGGAGATTATGAAAAAACATTACAATTCACAATTTATTTTTGCTATGTGTGTAATTAGATTTTTCCCTCAGGATTTTAATAGAATTGTAACTAATGTGAACCTCATGGAGACATTTCTTTTTCAGGAAATTCTGACATATTTTAAAGAATTTTTAGGTTTTGTGTGTTTTAAAAAATATTTAATTGAAATATTTTCTCTCTTGGATGCATCATATATATATATATATATATATATATATATATATATATATATATATTACATCCATTGTAATTTAATCTCATAGGAAATAATCTGCAGATATGCTTGTATAGATTATATGCTTGTTTTGTGTTGAAGCATATTAAAAAAATTAGTACATAAATTGAAGATCTTATCAAAATACACTTTAATAGATGAGCATTTCAGAAAAAGGTTTCCGAGGCAGGATCAATTTTAAATTAACCGTGTTTCCAATGTATTTAAAGTAGAAGGAAATATGTCTCAGAATCCCAGCTCAAGAATAATTTTTCCCTTGGTATCTGTGAATAAGCTGAAATTTGAGAAATAAAAGTCTTTTGTGAACTAAAGAGTAAAAAAATACTGATTAAGTACTGATTGTAAAAATAGCACTGTTCAAAAAGCATTAAACTATGAAAATAAGATGCAATGAGTGTTGCATCTGATTTTGTATTCTCATAGAAATTGCAAAAATGATTTAATCAAACCGTGCTCATTTTTTTGCAGACTTGTGTCTTTATTAAAGGATTTAATAGCTGTAGAAGGAAGTAAAGTAAGTAAAAATATTGTACTTCATAGTAAAAGGTTGATTATTTTGTAAATATAATCAACCTTTGTAATTGATTATAATGTAAATATAATAATCAGCCTCTTGTAATGCAGTGAAATGTGGATTCATATCTTTTATTGGTTATATCTTTCATATCTTACTTTGTTAATCTATAAAAATGAAAAGTTTTTTCATGTGTGTTAAAAAAGATTCTTAAAATACTGTAATTGAAGTATGTGGAAGTTATAAGAGGGATATATGAGGTTGAGTGTCTCCTGATTATGGCTCAAAATTTCTTCATGTCATCAATAGTTCCTTGTATATTTGCAATATGTTGATAATTAAATAAAGGTTGCATATGTAATTTAAAGTATATATTTCATTTAAAAAATAAATAGGAATTAATTTGCTGTATCTCCTCTTTGCAATATCTTTATTTAATCATAATGTATAAATTGAAATTAAAAATTTATTTATTGAGAAAAACAGATAGCAGTAATAAAAATTGTGACTCATGATTCTGTAATGTGAGGTGTAATAGAAATATTTTTAAGGATTTCTTTTTATCACAATTGAAGAATTATAACAATGTTATTTAATTTTCCATCATTTTCAGAATTATTTGAATGATTGCATGCTAACATTCTGAATAATATCTTTTATGGAAACATATATTGTAGATATATTCTTCTATTTTTTTAAATGGTGTAACACTACATTATTATTTTAGGTTGTGTTTTAATTGGTTAAAGTGACACTGAGAGATGGCATTTTGATCCATTTTTAAATTCCTACAATTGGCTCACACTGTATATAAATCTTGTTCAAAATTTCAATGGTTAATAAAATACTTTTTTTTCATCCACTCTAGTTCAAATACATTTTTTTAAATTTGTAGTGGATGACAATTGATGTTAATACAGTTTTTTCAAATGTTAATTCATTTAATTGAGTGTAATTAGTGAAAATGCAGTTTGGCCCAACCACTTGGTGCAATTTCAAAAATTGCCAAACTTGGCATTTTTTTTTTTATTTTTTTTTTATTTTTATGGCTGAACGTTAAGTCCGCGAAGCAGTGCAGGGTAGCCACATTCGGCAAAATACCGCCAAATAATTTAATAAAAAGTAACTAAAATAAAATTTTTCTTTGTTGACCTAAGTAGGAATTGACTTAATTTTTAGTGAACTATTTTAATATTTTGTAAAAGAAGCTCTTTTTTAATAAATGTAGGAGGCTGCTACGCTTCAGATCTTGCTAAAAAAAACCCTCAACTTATGATATAAAAAAAATAAGTTTTACCTAACCTGTGTGACAATAATAAAACTTGGGGAGAACGAGCTTATTATAAAAGAGGAAAGTAATGCAATTAATGAATGAAAGTCATGATCTAATCCTTGATGTTAGAGACTGGATTAGTCAAGATGTAGAAATTAATAGCTGAGAACATTATCATGTATCAGAGTTATTTATATGTAATTAACAGCTATGTTAGCTTAGAGAGGTTGATCATTTATAATGAAATGTGTATGAAGATTATAAAAATTGGGGCAATTCTATAGTACCAGCATGCACTGTTTGTGTGAGAAAGAGAGAGTGTATATATATATAAATAAATTTTTTATGCTTATTCTATTAACTTGTTAATTTTTATTTCGTTGGGATAATTTGAAATATTTGTTTTGCAGTTTTGCAATAATCAATACTTAATTGCAAAGAGATTGCTATTTGGAAATCTATATAGTATTTTCTTTATGATCAGTGTTATGTCTTTTCTCCAATAAATGAAAGATGATACCAAATGAAATATAAGCTAACATTGGTTATTAAGATTGTTAAGAAAATTTAAAATTCTAATATAAATGAATATAATATTTGATAATCTAAGTTTTTTTTATAATACTGTCTGCTTTTTGGAATGCAGATATTGAACAAATATTCCAATAAAGTTGTAATTTTTTTCAAGACATTCTTTACAATAAGGCATGGAAGCAAGACTCTTTTTACTCAAAGTACCTTTTAAAATGTAAAAATTATATTTGTAAAAAAAAAAAAAAAAAAAGGTTGAATAGTTGATCAAAGTGTTTGAAAACTATATTAACTATAAAAACTGTTACAAAATTATAATAAGATATAAAATTATACTATTTACTTAAAATTACATTACCACTATTATTATTTTATAGTACATAATAATTGCTTTGAAATTTTATATAATGTTAGAAAGTTATTATTAAACAGAATATCATGTCCTTACTTTAAAAAAATCTTGTGCTGAAAAGAAAAATGTGTAATATTCACAAACAGATTTATTGTTACTTTAAAAATATTTAGACTAACTTTTAAAAAAAATTAAGTGAAACATTGCAAAACAGTGGTATCATTGCTTCTAATTCGACAACTTCTTTTAAAAATAAAATTTAGATTAGAAAACCTATGACTAATCACTTTTGAGTGTCAGTTTTGATCTGATATTAGTTCTTTTAAGAAATTATGTTCTTTTGCTTTAGTATTAATTATGAACTACACATATTTAGTTTGTAAATATTTTTTTTTTGCTCATCAAAGAATATAATATATTTTGATTTTGTATATTGGTAAATACTTATTTTTGCAAATTTATATTCATTAATAATTTTTGAATAATTTCTTCAGATATTGGTGTTTGCCCAGACTAAAAGACGTGTTGATTTCCTTGGAATGCAGTTAAATGATCTAGGGTAGGCTTTATTATTTTTTTTTTTTTTTCTCATTGATCTTAACTTTTTTTTTGTACTGTAAAACCCAAAATGGAGAAGGGAGACACATTAAATGAAAATCTAATTAAAAATCAAAATTAAATAGAAAAACAAGTATTCTCTATCTTCTATAGTCAAAGTTATTAATTTTTCCTTTTTATTTTTAGAAACCAGTTTATATTAAGCATTTTCAATATTTGTGAGATTTTGTAAACTCAACTTTTAATTTTCTTATAAAATATTTTCATAGTTTAAAATCTTCGTTATTACCACCATTATCGGATTAAATTAAATTGGAATTTTTTTTTGGAAATTTAAATCAGTGGAATCCCCTGATCTTTATTGTATGAAATTAAGTCTTTAAAACTGTTTCAATGACTTCCTCCTCAATATTTAAAAAAGAATTGAGTCAATCAAAAGGCATTTTTAAATACCAGCTAATCATGCAAGGAATTAAATGTTGAGTTTTTGAACTTGTTCCTCAGTGAACATATTCTAGAAAAATTGTCATTAATATCCATGTAAAATAAAGGCACAAAATCTGGAGATTAGATTAAATGTGTAATTTTTCACACTTTCATTGCCACCGACGCAGTGTAACATCAAAATGATGAAACTTCATATGCTGGTAGTGCTCTAGAATGTCAGTCGACTATCGTAAGTTATATAGTACAGCTTCTGAAGAAGTCCACTAGTGCTCAGTGACAGTGAAAGTAATTAATCATTATGATTTGAGTAGTATTAGATATATTGTGAGGGGAGGGGGGAGCATCCTAGACTAGTGAAAAATAAATGCATGAAATGTAAAACCATGGGTTAGCTGTGTAATATTTTTCAAACTTTCTTTTTAGAGTTACATTTAAAAGAATATATTTTCTTAAATTTAAACTTTAATTATGAAAATGAAATTCTTTATTATGAATTATTAGAACTCAAGAAAGATTTAATGCATATTTTAATACCTGCATATTGTAAATATTTCATTTTGCTGAGTATACTTTTTATATTTTTGATAGAATTTGTCAAAATTTTTTGTAATTGAAAGATTTTTTTAGTTGAGATTTTGATTGATTTTATGCATTTGTTTGCAATAATTATGCTACATACCAAAGCCATTATCAGTTTAGTGTATTAATTTATTCTAAAACATTTTTAACAATGTTGCGAATTGTAAAACACTACAATTTAAAACAACCATTCTGTGCAATGTATGTTATTTGCAACTTTGGATTGAAATTTTGTGTGTGTGTGTGACATATGCATATAAAACTTATCTATTATTTTGATTTTTGTTTTAATTGTATAATTGCCTTTTTTTTTTATTATTTGTCTATCAGTTAGAATATTGAAATTATTAGTTTATGGAGAGATTTTTTTTAAAGACAATTAAAATGTTTTTAACCCTTTTTAAATGACAAGTACAAATTGCATAATTTTTTTACGAAAAAAACATGATGTTTCTGTAAATTTATAAGAATGTTTTTATATTGACTTTTTAATGGTTTGGTATGAAAATTTTCTCTCTATAAATTTAAAAATAATATCTTAAAAATCCTATTCTCATTTTTAGAAAAGGCAATTATATCATTTTTGGAGGAAAGTATGAAATCTAATTTCTTGACATTTTTATTTGTAGTAGAATAAGCATTTTTATTAAAATTTTCCTGTTAAATATGGAGGAGAAAATAAATAATTCGAGATAAAAGAAAAAACAAGGTTTTTAAATGGTGACAAAGTTTTTTTAAAAAAATTTATTGAAATATTAATTAAAACTTTGTAAAAACCTCATATCTCTCTCATCTTTAAGATCACTCTCTCTCTGCGTAGTTCAATATATCTTCCATTGATGGAGCCTGGTTACTACAAATTACGTTATTAAAAAAAATTATTGAAGTATTAGTTAAAACTTGTTGCAAATGTCTAAATATTGCATTGTTAGGTGAGTAAGTAAGAATGATTCCAAAAGTATCAGAGGTCTAGCTTGATGGGAAGTTGGTTAAATTAACAATCGAAAATTTGATGACACACACACACACACACCAAGTGAAACACAGAAAAACGTTTTAAAAACATGTTTACATTTGTTTTTATAGACATCGAGTAATGTGCATTCATGGAGATATTTCTCAAACAAGACGGGATTTTGTTCTTCGTAGTAAGTTGTTTATCTGTAGTAGTTTATACTCATTGTATGTATTTAATTTTAAAAAATGTTTATATTTTTGTGAGGAATTTTAATTTTTTATGTATTAAAGCTTCATTGGAAGTTATAGATGTTTACTTTTAGACAAGATTTATTCTGTGTGATAATGAAATAAAAAGTTTATAAATCAATTTAATGATAATAGTTTAATGTGTTTGTTAAATTTTGTGAATTAATCTTTTTTTTTTTTTTTTGTTTACTGTAGAATATCTTCTGAATTAATTGCTTTAATTTTTTTAAACTGTTTTATATGTGTATATATATATTTATTTATTTTTGTTAATGAACTAACAAAACAGTTAATGTGAATCAAATTAAGGATATTGAAATAAAACAACATATTCGTATTTATGAACTGATTATAAATTTTTTAAATATTTATTAATTTAACTAGAATGCCCCCCCCCCCAAGTTTTAAAGTGAAAAATATTTTTTATAAAGAATCTCATCATTTTTCAAAATAAAAATGCAAGCATACCATAAAATTGCATTATTATTTTATTCTGTCTTGTTGCTTATTTTTAATTTTTTTTTTTTTTGTGAAGATTTTAGATCAAGGAAATCCTCTGTGTTGATAGCCACAGATGTGGCAGCTCGAGGTCTAGGTTAGTAAGTTACCTTTACTTTTATATTGTTTGAATGCAATGTTGTGTTATTTTAATTTTAAAAAAATGTGTATGTAATGTGGCTCCAAGCGCAGATAACAATTCTATGAAAAATTGTATCATTGAACATATTGTTACGGCTTTCTTTTCAGAGAATGTTAGAGAATTAAATTTTAACTTATAATTCTTTTTCAGACAGAAAAATACTCTAGCATTATGATATTGTCCATGAAATAATAAATATTTTATTATTTATAATCTGTCTGAATCAATATGTTATTTCAGAAGTAAAATGTGTCCCACATATGGTCTCTTTTATTTTAATACTAAATTAGGATCTCATTTTACTTGTTAAAGGGATTAGATGTATATTTATGGAATGCTTCTTAATTTTAAATATGGTATAAGAAATATCTGTATATATTTCACTGTCAGGAATTAATGTGATAATCTGAGATTTCCCCCTGTTTTACATGTATTTTGAGTTTGGCTTAGGATGTAAGATATAAAGCAAAAACAATTTAAACAAAATTTATTTAACTCATCCTCAGATAAGAAACATAAAGAATACATATATTTTATCTTAATAGGTTGAAGATAATGTGTATTTTTTTTCTTTTAAAAATTTTAAGCAAGATAGCCCCCCCCTTTTTTTTTTCCTTTTTAAAAAATAAAGTAAAATATCCTTTTTGTTTTCCCTAAAAATTTACATTTTGAACTATATCATTTCAAGGATTTTTATGAAAGCAATACATGAAAATTTCTTCCTGTACGAAATTCTGATTTTGAGCCAGTCAACTGAGTTATCAGTTTTTGAAAGGAGGAATATAAGTTTTCATATTTTAATATTTACAATCTTGCATCACATACTTGTCAAAAATAATGATATATATTTGTAAACTTTTCTGTAATTGAATACAGATATCTTGAGAATAGAATGTCTTTAGAAATTTCTTAGTATGATCTTGGAGAAAATTCTTAAAAGCAGTTTTGAATTGCTTTGAAACTTTTTCTCAATTTTGAATGTGTTGAGTTACTTGCTCTTTATTTAAATTATTATTTGTTATATATGTAGAAAAAATGGTTTTGAAAAGATTTTATGAATTGTCCCTAGTTTTAACTGCATTGATATATGACATGCTGTGATAAGTTTACCTTTTAAAAACTGAAGTGGACTAAAAATACTAAAGAACAAAAAACAGCTAGCATAAATGTATTTCAAACTTACTAAAATCTATAACTTAAACAATTATGTGATTTTTTTTTTTTTTTTACATCTTTAATTCTATTTAAATACCATGTGTGGTGTTTCTAATAAAGTCAGTCATTCTGAACGTAATGAAGAAATAATTAACACAATCTATTTAGATAATTTATAATTCTTTATTAACTAATATACTCAACAGATTTATAATCAGTATTTTATCAAAATATTGCAAGTTTCTTTAAATTTGATTAGATATAATGTGAAGTTTAGTTAAGTTACTTGAATAAAAATATGAAATCAATAAGCATTTTAATATAAATCAGAGGTGGAGTCAAGGAGATAAAAATAATACATTTATTTCAGATGTTTTTCACAATATGCACATTTAGCCTATAATCAGAAATTTATTTTTCCAATTTATATTTTATACATTTTAAACATAAGTAAAACAAGCAATTTTATTGATAATTTTTATATACTTTCTCTATAGATGTAAGTGATATTCAACATGTCGTGAATTATGATTTACCAACCAACATAGAAGATTACATTCATAGGATTGGGCGCACAGCTCGGGGCACTTCTTCAGGGAAAGCTCATTCTTTTTTTACTGAAGAAAATGTTGGCTTAGCTAAGGATTTAATTTCAGTCTTGCAGCAAGCAAATCAACCAGTTGATCCACAGCTTTATTCCATACTAGAAAGAAAATCAAGCAAAAGTAAAGATAATCTCATTTGAAATTTTGTATAATCAAATTAACCTTGCATCTTGTCTAACATTGCTTTTAAATGCTGAACCATTTTGTTTACAAGAAGTTACTAGAAACAATTTTTTTTAATCCATTTGTATTTTAATAATTCAGTTTGATATTAAAATCTTTTTTTTTTAAATAAAAGTACTGTTCATAATTTTTCTGAGGAAATTTATATGTGAGACAGAATAATATAAGTGATAGAATATTCAAACAATTCTTATATAGATATCATGATAGAGAGAAATGATTATATACCCCTTATGGCTCAAAAAGTTCTTAAATTGATCATAACTTAAGACTTATTTAATTAGCACTAATTAATATATTTTTCATACTTAAGAAATTGTTTCTGTAAAATCTTGAAAATACCATATTTCCCTACAAATGAATTTGAAAAAAAAAAAATTAAGAGGATACTTGAAATTAAATTTTCAATCAAAAATGAAAGATTAATTGTTTCATGAAATATACATAGGAAAATAAGTATGTTTTAGAAAAGGGGGGGGGAGCAAGTATTATGTAAGAATTGTTTGTGTGAAATTAGTTATCACATGAGTAAGCAAATAAAAAATGCTCATTATTTTCAGGAATAAAGAAAAAAAATATTAATAAAACATTTTTAGTGCAAAGAAAATTTTATTATTAGCATTAAGTATTTATTGCATAAATGTATTAGATATATATGCAAACTAATATGCCTTAGTCTTTAATGTAAATGCACTGAAATAATGAAAATTTTATCAAGAAAATTGATTTATATTTATGCATATAGAAGCAAATTACTTTGATAATGTTAATTTTAAAAAATATATACCTTACATTTTATTCTATATTCTCTCAGTTCTGGACTTACGAATTTAAAGAAATTACTTCAATAAAATCTGTAAAAGCTCATATGTTGTAGAGTTAAGAATGAGATTGTCATTTGAGGTATGGTGGCAAGCACTTAAGATAATTCAGTTGAACCAAAACTGTTCAGCATTAAAAATTATATTTTCTAATAAGAGATTGATATCCAACAGAACTTGAAAGTATAGCAAATTCTTTACGTTCCGTGTCCTCAAGAGTAGCCTTTTGCATAAATTCATATTTTCCAGTACCATAAAACCAATAAAATTTTTTACTACAATTATTTGGAAACTAGGAGATTAATACATGCAAGAATAATGCCGAAAATAAAACTGTGCAGATGTACTTTTAGGGTAACTGTCAAATTCAATTTAAAACTGGGGATTCACATTTAAATTTCAATATTTAAAACAGTAATTAAATATAAAATGACAAAGTTTCAGAAAATGTAATTATTACTCCTGGCAGATTTGAAAGTTACTTGTAATTTATTTCTTCAACTATTTTTACTATGCTGCTGCCGTGTTAAAAACAGATAGATATGTTAAAAAACAATGACTTTTGTTTATATAAGTATTGTAATGAATTCAATAAAGAATAAATATACAAATAAATTTCAAAGTTTTAGGTTGAAATATAGCATTTTAATTTATTAACCAATGGAGAAATTAAATTTTGATGAGTAATGTAAGACTATATTTTATCTGCCAAATGATTACAACATTTTCCAAATCGTATCACAATTCTGTTTGTGGTGCAAGACTTCAGATTGGTATGTTCATTGCTTGGCTTATCTTATGAGCATTGATAGGATTCATTTTCCACTTATTTTATTTAAGGGATTCATTTTACATCTTATTAGTTAAATTATCTTAAGTTTTAATTAATATGTGCTTGGTTTGAACAATATTAATTTATATTTGCAGGAAATTTTGATTCTAATCGAAGATGGGGTAACTATCAAGGTCGCCAATATTCTTCTAGGTGAAATAATTTAATATATTTTAAAAAGGAATCGCATCTGTGGATCTGTATACCATCAATTTGTATATTTGTAGAAATAAAATATCAATAAATATACATTTTTATTTTGGCTTTTGTGTTTATAGACAGTGGTCTAAGACATGAGTAAATTTAATGTTTGTTTTTTTTTGCATCAGTCTGAAAAAATTCAGAACAATTCAAAACAAGGAAAAACTTGTTATATTATAAATATTTTTGAATTTAAAGTAACATGCTTAATATTACATTTACTGAGTGATCTTAATTTGGAATTATGAATCCATTATTCTGATATTCATGTTGTCATAATCCTCTTGTACTTTTGTAATTATCTTTTTAGTTAACAGCAATTATAAATCAATTTTAAATTATATGTATATATAAAGTAATATCTTCCAATAAAGGACACCCACTGGACCTGACATTTTGTCCCTTAGAGGTGTCCCTTCCTCAAGGGGTACATACTAAAATCATGTAATTTAATTAGAAATTCAGGTTGTATCAAGCTTAAAATAATTAATATATAAATAAATAACACAATTTTACAAATATTTATTTGAAATTGATGAAAAATTAAGTAAGCTGTTATGCGGATTTTATTGAAAGGTGTGCATTGCAAGCATTTTTTTTTCTGCATGGATATTAAAGTTATAGATGTTCTTCACTGTCACCAACAGTTATCACGAATTTTTTTTCAAGAAGTGTTATGTTAAGGCATCATACACAGTTTTTATGTCATACTTTTTGTCCAACTCTCCATCTTCCTCAGTGCTCTCCAAGCTATTTTTGTTGAAGGCTCATATTAACTATAGTTGAAATAAAAGATTTTGCAAGTATGTCATCACTGATGTCTTCAGGACACAAGTTTTGATCTACATCTAAATATCCGTGCATATGAGCACTGCCACTGATTTTGACAAGTTTAACCAATTTATTTTCATTCACAGTACTAAGGGCACTCAAAAAGGAAATTGAAAGCTTACTTTCTTAAAAAGGCCTACTCCCCATTGATTCTTGTCTTGGATTGCTTTACAATGTTTATTTCTTTCTACTTAGAACTGTAGCAGGAATAACTGGATTTTGAATTCTATGAATATAAAACATTTTGATTCCACCACAATTTACTTTCCGCCAAGCATTGTTTCCCCTGCTAAAAAGTAGTTTTCTAAAGAGGAATTAACTTTTCATTTTATTATTCCCTTGTGACAAAAAACCATCTTTCACCAACCAATAAATTCCCTTTGAAATTTCAAAAGATTACTAACAAAAGAGTAATTCTATTTTTATTTATTTCTCTACCATTATCTTATTTTTGAGACTTTTTCAGTATACCTTAAATAGAGTGTCCATTAATAAGAAATAAATACATGAAGTTGTGTCCCTATTGGAAGAGAGACCAAGACCAACAGAATTGTCCTTTAAATAGAGATATTCCTCATTTGAAGGTACTAATGTATATATTTAATATTATGGAGTATTCTCCATAATATTAACTAGGCACAATATATCATCTGCTATTATTAATTCTGTTTAAGTAAAATTATTAACAGCAAAATAATTTGCTAATACTATCTCAACTAAATCTTTTCCGAAAACATCAATAAGTATACTCGGGCAATATTAACTTCGAATTTCTATATTATCCAAAACATCTCGGATATTATCACTGTTGTTAATAAAAATATTGTATATATTCTGAACTTGTCTCCAAACATAAAAAATACGTTATCAAAAGTTAGTAAAACGAAATACTTAACAGTTATGGCATTTGTTGAAACTAACAATAGAGGGTGCTATTCGTCAGATGTGAAAAAGGAAAAAAAAAAAAGAGTTGTGTTGAGTTCTGAGTAAGAAAGAGATGAAAGATGTTGAAAGTGAACTATGTTAGTGAAATTGATATGCATGCGAATTAGGTTATTTACTTATAGTTAATGTTTTTGTTGTGTTGTGACATCTTTACATTAATTAAAGAAATTGATATCATTAGAGTGATTTTCCTCGACTTTGTGTGGATTTATTCGAATTTCAACATCTTGACCTGATGATGATGACCACCGTCTGACAGGTAGGAACTTTTGATTTATTCTTTGAATGCGAATTGCAGTTTAAACAGTATTTTCTCTGATTGAGAGTCACCTTCCTTCCTCTACCACTTTTCAAACTCTACTCTTAATTATATTGCTGCCCATCAAAATTGCAACACTGAAGGAAAGCAAATACAAAAAAGATTTATTGTACTAAAAGAGTATGGTATAAAAGACAAAAGGATTAAATTTGCAAGCACTTTTTGGGTTTACAGAGATGCGAAATTAGTAGAAACAACTGCTAAAACGGTCCTTACCCAGTTAAGCATGGAGTCAAACTGGGCTTGGAAGACAGAAACAAGCGACTCATTCCATGCCACTTCAAGTCTGTGCCACACTTCATTTACCGTATTAGCTGGAGAGAGCCAGTCTCAACAACCCATGACTAGATGTTTTCAATGGGTGACTGATCTGGAGTCCGTGCAGGCCAGGGTAACAATAGAATACCCTGTGTATCGAGGAACACGACGTGCAACATGTGGTTTTGCATTATCTTGTTGAAAGATGGAGCTTCGTAGGCCTCGAAGATAGGGCACAACCACTGGACGTGAGATGTCAGAAATGTACCGATCTGCGTTCAAACTACCGTCAGCTCGAACTAGAGAAGTGCGTGCCGTATACCCAATGGCTTCCCAAACCCTCACACCCGGTGCAGGGCTCCTTTGTGATATCGAATACAAGCAGGCGACGAATGGTCTCCTCGGAGCCTCCATACATGCGTTTACGCAGAACCGGGACTCGTCTGAAAAGACGATATTGTATAACTTCTGTATCCAACTTTGTCGTTCGGCGCACCAGAATCATCGTCTCTTTATGCTGCATTGTCAAGGGAAACCAAAGTAATGGTCGACGTGCTGACAGTCCACGCTGCTGCAAATGTCGCACCGTAGTAGAGGATACTGGGCGTACTATAAACATGCTCATTTCCTGACTAATGATCCATGATGTGATGGTACAGTTATGCAGGGCCGACCTCACAATGTGTCTGTTCTCTCGGGCGTTAGTCATGGGAAGGCTTGGAGATCTTACACGCCGTTCAGTATGATCCTCAGCAACCCATTGATTCCTCATTCGCATGACAGTGGTTGGATTTCGACCAGTGTGACGGATATCACGGAACGATAATCCACACACTCGATAGGCAACAATCCTGCCTCTATCGAATTCCGACACTTGCCGGTAAGCATTTCTTCTTCATATTCCAGGTATGATACAATATTCTGAACTAACTCCGACCTTACAAAGCGCTTTCCGAATGAGAAATTCACTGCACAACTTTTCTTTCGTGCAGTACTTTAGATGTCGTTTCTCCCTCCTGCATCGTCTGAATGCGCTGAAATACTAATCATTTGCATGTCCCAACCTCTTCTTCCTCTCATATAATTTTGACATTCGTCCGATCATTCATTCCTGGTGTTGCAATTTCAATGGCCAGCAGTGTACATGTCGTCTTTGATGTTGTATCTGTTTAAAATGTTAAACTGAAACAATTCTGCAATAAATACAACTAAGACATTTTAATGCAAGAAACCCACCTAATACGGAATACTAGATTTAAAATTCCTTATTATGTTTACTCCAACAATAAAATATCCGTAGCAGCCAGTGATGAAACTGTGTTATTATTAACCTTCTTCAAACCCTACAGGGCCGCGGTAGCCTAGTGGTCATGGTATCGGATTCGTGGCCGGCGGTTTTCGCTCAGTCGCGGGTTCAATCCTTGGCCGCCAAAGACCCGCCGTGTAGCCGGGGCTGATGCACGTTAAATCTGTCGGGGCCCAAAGTCCTCCCGTTGGCGTGGTGAGGAGGTTAGGAGAGCGGGGTGCCAGCTCAGGTGTCGTCCTTGTCACTTGACCGAGGTTCAAAATTACGAGGTCCGTCGCCAATAGCCCTCGTGTTGCTTCTAGTGCGACGTTAATAAAAAACTTTAAAAAAAAAAAAAAAAAAAACTCTTCAAACCCTATACATATATCTCTCTACATTTCTTCGAAACTTCAATAGTTTCAAGTTTATCCACAAGTAGGTTCTCTTCACAATCTCTAGGAGTATACTAGTTGCAGGAATATATCTATTAGCGAAAACAATTTCATTGCTGAGTGAGATACTAATTCTTTTTACTCCCTCAGACTCCAGCAATTTAAATGCTCACGTTTTACGCTATGGAATAGAAGTAGAATTAAAGACCCCAGAATTCATTACAATATTGTAGGAATAAAAATTGCACCCCATCTACCATCATGTGTCGTGGCCGCTGTAGCTGGTGGTCATGGTTTCGGATTCGTGGCCGGCGGTTTTCGTTCAGTCACGGGTTCGATCCTTGGCCGCTAAAGACCTGCCGTATAGCTGGGATTGATGCACGTTAAATCTGTCGGTACCAGTCTTCCCATTGATGTGATGTGGAAGTTAGGAAAGGGGGATGCCAGCTCAAGTGTCGTCCTCGTCACTTGACCGAAGTTCAAAATTACGAGGGAGCCGTGTGGTGACCGGGAATGACAGAATAGTCCCACTGTAGCTCATGCATGTCGTAAGAGGCGACTAAAAATGGGTACCCAGCGTCTGGGGGTATAACCGGGCACCCTGCCCCTGGGATTATATCAGGAGACCTCAGGGATTTGCCTTCTGGTAAGTACGGGCATCATGACCCCGAGGCACTTTAGTGATCTTTTTCTTTCCCATGGGTTTTTTTTGTCTTTGGTAAACACTGGTTATGCACTCCCGGGATACCCTAAGAATCCTTCTCTATTTTCGACCCTCCTTGTCAACCACTTTTTATTATTATTTTTTTTTTTTCAACTTCACGTCTAGACCACAGTTTAATCTCGTTTGGCGCAGCATAGCCATATCTGGTTCTTGCGCCAATAAACTTTACATTCACTCACTCAAAATTACGAGGTCCGTAACCAATAGCCCTCGTGTTGCTTCTTGTGCAACGTTAATAAAAACTAAACTAAAACTTTGCCATCGTGTGTCACATACATTCACGTACAACCTCAGTATCTGCAATAGATAAAGATTTTATTAAAAGTTACTATCCCTCACAGGCTATTTAAATCCATTCCTCAACTATCATCACATCACACCCAATTATACCTGTATGCAACTTCTCTCACAAATTTCTATTTCTTGAAAGGCATGATATTAATTGGAATAAATATATGGAATGGTTGGTTTCATTAACGTCGCACTAGAAGCACCACAGGGCTATTGGCGACGGACCTCGTAATTTTGAACCTCGGTCAAGTGATAAGGACGACACATGAGCTGACACCCCTATCTCCTAACTACCACGCCAACGGGAGGACTTTGATTCTCGACAGATTTAACGTGCATCTGCTCCAGCTACACGGCAGGTCTTAAGGGGCATCAAGGTTCGAACCTACGACTCGACGAAAATTACCGGTCGCGAGTGCGCTACCACGACCACTAAGCTACCGCGACCACATAAATATTTGCAAAATATTTTTTTTTTTAAATCTTGCTTTTATTTAAATATAGTGATTTTTTTTTAAATGCAAAAATTTGTAATATTTTTTTCCTGGAAATACTTAACTGAAATGCCTCTAGGTAATTATCGATAAATTAAGTAGCTTAGCTTCTTACTTATATACGAGATCAAAATAAGTATTAATTTATAAATTGAAGCATTAATACTTTTGATCACGTGTGTAAGTAAGTAGTTGTGTTGCTCATATAATCGGTAGGCATCTTAGTTCAGAGCCTCAAGTTTTTATAAATTATATACTATTTAACATTAAAAATTATTGTACTTTTTTAGTTCATCTTTAGTTAATAGCTTGATTAAAAATTTTTTTTTCTTTTGTTTAATTCTTAAAGTCTGGAAATTTAAGACTAAAAAGTAATTACGTGAAATATACGTGCATGCAAAATTTCAGTTCGATCGTATGGTAAGAAGTGGATTAAAATTCGAGTACAAATTGCAAGGCCCTACCCCCCAAGCGCCCCTCCCTCTTCAAGTTCGTCATTTCTTGAGCACATACTGTAATATTTTACTGTTATTGGAGTCATACGTGTATGCAAAATTTCAACTCTATAGGATGATAGGAAAATGGGGTAAAATTCGAATATAAATTTTGAACTGGAGATATATTTTTTATATGCATATGAAAGTAGCGAGTTAAATAAAAGCTTGTAAATTTTTTTTTCAAAGCAAACAAATGAACAGAATTTCCCCCCTCCACCCAGCATTAACTTTACTGACATTGAAAAAAAAAAAATGACACTACTTTATTTACAGACAGTCGCGCAAAAACAACCAATGCCCACAACCTCTACTAATTGTATTCCCTCTCAAGGGTTCTCAGTGCCTGGAGAAAACAGAAGATTTCGCGCACCATCCTGATTGTCTGAATGCAATGGAGAAGGAAAATGAATTTTCAAAAATTTATTTAATGTAATAATATTTTATAAAATTTCAATTTTTTAGAAGTTTCAGATATTTGTAAATTGTTGGGTATATACAATTAATAAGCACTTCAAAATCGAATACAAAAAATCATAGGAAAACCATATCCTTATACGGATGGAGTGATAGACTGAGTATAAGAATACTTTTTAGTGAATTATAAGAATGGAAAACATCTCATACAATAATTTCGTAAGATCAATTTGGCGCCCCCCCCCCCGGATGCTGCGCCAAGGTATAGATGTCGCCCTTTGCCTCCCTAGCTACGCCACTGTCCTCTTCTGTATCAAAACTTGCAAGCAGACATAAATTTTGTAATTAATGAATTTCCTAGTAGACCCATTCCATTCGTTCCAAGCCTTAATCCTCAAGATATTCATCTACAAAACTAGTATTGTGAGGTCGGGCATTATCCTTTAGGACAGGGGTAGGTAATTGCTTAGGCTCGAAGGCCACTGTGGAAATGGAGGCTAGTGGTGGAACTTACTTTTAAAATTCATAATTTTTCATTTCAGAAAAAAAAGGCATAAATTGTACCATACTAATAAAAAATATAAAATAAAATAGTGGCACATTCATTCAATTTTTTTTTATTGTATTTGAATTTCATATCTATGACTGCAAGTGTATTTAATTTTAGAATCAGTTTATTGAGATAAATGTACCCTATTACATTAATGTACATTTTTTTAAGGACTCAGACGTGAGATTGTTTGTTGAAATTCTCATCACAGCTTTCAAGCTAATGTCTCTGTCAAAGAGCATCTATAATTACTCTTATCGAT
>BMAW01016166.1:37586-53324 GCA_019974015.1 Nephila pilipes
ATATTAAAAATAATACATAAATGAAATTCTTGAGTCTAAATTGCAGCCTTCCAAACGTGATCTTTTCGAGGATAATCGGGGCCGCGGTAGCCTAGTGGTCAAGGTCGTGGATAGCGGCTGGCGGTTTTCGTTCAGTCGCGGGTTCGATCCTTGGCCACCAAAGACCCGCCGTGTAGCCGGGGCTGATGCACGTTAAATCTGTTCGGGGCCCAAAGTCCTCCCGTTGGCGTGGTGTGGATGTTAGGAGAGGGGGGTGCCAGCTCAGGTGTCGTCCTCGTCACTTGACCGTGGTTCAAAATTACAGGTCCGTCGCCAATAGCCCTCGTGTTGCTTCTAGTGCGACGTTAATAAAAACTAAACTAAAAAAAATTTTCGAGGATAATCAGTCCGTTTTTTTTTCATTAGGATTCAGCTCCATGTCATGTCGAGGTTGTGTGCAAAAATGAATTTCAAGGTAATCATATTCCACAATTAGATTGAGGCCTTAATCCGATCAAAAATTTATGGAGCAGTTTGGTTTGGTTTTATTAATATCGTACTAGAAGCGACGTCGCTTTGAACCTTGTTCAAGTGACGAGGACGACACCTGAGCTGGCACCCCTCTCCTTACTACCACACCACGCTATCGAGAGGAATTTGAGTCTTCACAGATTTAGCGTGCATCTGATTACACTGCGAGACTTCATTGAAATTAAGGCTCGAACCCACTGGCCACGAGTCCGCAACCATGACCACTAGGCCACCGCGGCCACAATTTATGAAGCAGACTATAGAAACTGTTATTCAGAAGAAAACCCAGGAACAAAAACAAATTAATAGCGAGTGAGTGATAGTGAAGTTTATTGGGGCAAGAGCTAGATGTGGCCATACTGCGCCAAACAAAATGAATCTAATCTAGACGTTAAAGCTATGAAAATAGATTGGTCGACAAGAAGTGTCAAGAGAGAAAGTAAAGCTTATTGGTGCAAGAGCCAGATATGGCTATGTTGCGCCAAAAAAGATTTAACTGCGGTCTAGAAGTGAAGATGAAAAAAAAGATAAAAGTGTGATGACAAGAAGGAGGGTCGAAACTAGAGAAGGATCGCTAGGGTATCCCGGGAGTGCGTCACCCGTGTTTACCACAGATAGTAAACCCCATAGGAAAGAAAAATATCATTAGGGTGAACAAATTAATAGAAACAGTAATTCAGTGTTGTTTTCTTATAACAACTGCAAAGCTGGAAAACTTTGCTAAAAGTGAATGAATGATTGTTTATTAACAACGAACTGATAAGCAACACGTACTTTTGGCGATGGACCTCGTAACTTTCAATCTCGGTCAAGTGACGAGTTTTGGTTTCGTTTTATTAACAACAAACTAGAAGCAACACGAGGGCTATTGGCGACGGACCTCGCAATTTTGAACCTTGGTCAAGTGACGAAGATAACAGAGCTGGCACCCCCTCTCCTAACTTCCACACTACGTACGCCATTGGGGGGACTTTGGGCCCCGACTAACTCCATGGGAAAGGGTTGTTCGGGCATTAATAGAGGCGAAAAATTTCCCAACTAAGTATCTAGTATCAGTTGACAGGCCAAGTACTTCTGCCTCTAATTTTTCACCATCTGTTTCAATTTCTTTATAAGTGATGTTCTATTGAAAATTGCTTCAGAAATGTTATTGCATTATCCGGTATTTAAGATATTTTTAGTGACCGGAAACTCACAAGCGTGCTATGAAAACAGAGGTAAAATATTTTTTAAAATGGGATTAATTTAGTTTATTAACGTCTCTAGAAGCAACACGAATGCTATTGGCCACGGACCTCGTAATTTTGAGCCTCGGTCAAGTGACGAGGACGACACCTGAGCTAGCACCTACTTTTCCTAACTTCCTCACCAAGCCAACGGGAGGACTTCGGGTTCCGACGGATTCAACGTGCATCGCCCCGGCTACACGACGGGTCTTTAGTGGCCAAGGCTCGAACCCGCGACTGAATGAAAATCGTCAGCCACGAATCCGAAACCCATGACCACTAATTTACCGCGGCCTACATTAAAAAAAAATTAAAAAACTGCAATTCCCCCAAAAAAAAAAAAAAAATACTTTTTGTTCTTTCGGATGCATGTTTTTATATTCTAATAGTCTAATATTATATTCTAGTTATAAGATAATTTAGATTTGAAGAAAAGGATGTGGAATTTTCGTAGAATTAGCATAATGTTTACTAATTCAAAGTTGTTAGTAAACGGGAGACTAAATATAATTTCATTCTTTTTTTTTTTTTATTGGTCTTTTTTTTTAAAAAAAAAAAAATCTAGATTTAATTCTAAACGGTATCCCCCTTCGCATGCAAGTAAACAAATAACTAGGTTTTTGGTAAAAATATTTACTAATTTTCTTCCAGGGTTTAATAAAAATAGTGCGTTTATTAAATTTGATGTCTTTCATATTATCTAAATCCAATTCAAGCTAGATTTTTATTCATTGTTGCGAATTAAGTAAAATTATAAGTTTCAAAAGGGAGGGCAAAGAAGGCAGACATAAATTGAGGTAAGAAACTAGTTTTAAAGTATCATAAACTAGTTTAAAAGAAAATAAATTCGAAAACTCGGTAAATTTGTAAATAGATCTCATTCTACAGTTCGATATAATTAAACGTTTCGAAATTTCAAAATCAGTTGAAAATAAGTACAAATCTGGAAGGCCAAAAGCGTTTTTCGAACAAGGAGGAATGATGGATTGTAAGACAAGAGTTTTAAAGTCTAAACTTAGTGTTCCTAAGCTAAACAATGGGAAGTGTCACAATATCATCATAAAACTGTTAATTCCAGAAACAATAAGACCGATTTTACGTATAAACAATTTACACGTAAGAGTGGCACGTAAAAAGCCATTTATAAATAAATGCAATGGATTGAAAAGATTGAAGTTCGCAAAAACATAAAACCGTTTTCCAAATTGAAAAGTTTTTATATTTTCTTATTTGCTAACGAAAGAAAATTTAATTTGTTTCGATCGGATGAACAATGTTATGTATAGCGAAACCCTCATCAAGAACTTTAAGAGCAAAATTTAAAAGATACTGTAAAGCATGGTAACAGCTTTATCATGTTTTGGGGCTGCATGTCTGCCATGGGTCCAGGAAAACTTAACTAAAAGTATGCCATCACTTATGTGTAGTTTTTATTAACGTCTCACTAGAAGAAATACGAGGACCATTGTCGACGAACCTCGTAATTTTGAACTTCGGTCAAATGACGACACCTGAGCTGGCACCCCCCTTTTTAACTTCTTACTTCCGCACCATGACAACGAGAGGACTTTGGGCCCCGACAGATTTTACGTGCATCAACCCAGACTACACGGCGGGTCTTTAATGGCCAAGGCTCGAACCCACGACTGAACGAAAACCGCCGGAGACGAATCAGAGTTAAGTTGTTTTTTTTATTATTAACGTCACACTAGAAGCAACACGAGGGCTATTGGTGATGGACCTTTTAATTTTGAGCCACGTTCAAGTGACGAGGACGACTTCCGAGCAGACACTCCCCTGGCCACAAATCCGAAACCATGATCCCTGGGCTTCCGCTGCCACTAATCGATGGCATAATGGAAGACGCAACGTATTTAACCATGATAAAAGAATATTTGCTACAAAGCACGAGCGATTGGGGAGGTTTCATTTGTTATCAAGACGGTGATTCAAAACATACAGCAAATATTGTACGCTTTTGTATAAGTGCCCACGTGCGTTAGAAATACCTCCACTATCATCCGACCTAAATGTGTGAATTTATGGACATATTTTTAAATTAATTTTCAAAATAACACTACAAAGAAAAAAAGAGACTTAAAAATACATTCAATCTTTAAAATTGATCCAAATTTTGGTAAGAAACGTCTGGGATCAATGCCTAAAAGACAGAGCCGTTATAAAACAAAGGACTGCCAACAAAATATTGAGTGCTCTTAGAGTTCAATAATAATAAACATGAGTGTCCGAGTTCTTTGAGATTATTTTGTGTGCATTTTTAGTGTTTATATATTTTTAATGTATGAAATTACTTTTCCCAATTCTTTTTATCATGCTAATTGTGGATTTTTCATTATATTTGGTTTTGTTATATTATATTTCTTAACCATCAAAATATAGGCTGAACTATGAGAAAACCAGTGCCCGACTTCTTTATTGAGCTACTGTTAATTAAAATGTCAGGTCTTGTGTTAAGTTGCACCTTTCCATGCGTAGAATTATTTCAAGTAAACTTCTCAGTAGTACAAATTTTACATTTTCCAAAATAACCATCCATTCTTTCCCGTTTATGTATTTAATTGCATGCTAGCGATTGTTTATAAGCGTCACACCGAGAAGCAACATGCGGGTTACTGGCGACGGATTTCGTAATTTTGAAGCTCGGTCAAGGGACGAAGACGACACCCAAGCTGGCAACCCCCTCTCCCAACAAGCCAACGGAACCTCGGTCAAGGGCTGACACCTCCCACTCCAAACTTCTACACAACGCCAATGGAAGGACTTGGGACCTTGACAAGATTTAATATGCATCAGCCTCGCTACACGGGTCTATCACGGCATCGGGACTTTGACCTACGATTCAATAAAAACAACACCGGCCGCAAATCCGTATCCAGGACCACTAGGTTACCTCGTACAACAACGTTTTAAGCAAGGCAACTTTCAACATAGACGTTTTCAACATTTACGTAACAAAGATTAAACTGAATAAAGTTGGCGCGATAGTGTGACGGTCATCCTCGAACTGCATGCAAATTCCCACCTTGCCATGAGGCGGCACGTTTGAGCCGCCATGAGCCTATTTCTGCATGCACGCAGTATGTAAATTGAGAACGGACGTACCTACCGGTGACATTTATATTTATAACGTGCAACCATCAGGCGAACACTACAGAAGAGGATAAGAATTAATTTGCTTTGGTGATTCGAATGCTGTTCTCCGCCAACTATACAAAATGAATTTTTCTGGACCTAACTGCATTCCTTCACATCGTTGATGACCAGGAACTGCAGAGTTAATCCTAGACGAGCAGAAGAAATTTCGAACCAGTAGATTCATTTTTCTCGACATGCAACTAAGAGTTCTGCGATAGTTTTCTGGATGCTAAAGTGAGTGAATGTAAAGTTTATTGAGGCAAGAGTCATATATGGCTATGCTGCACCAAACCAGATTTAACTGTGGTCTAGACGTGAAAAAACTGTTTGACAAGGTGGGTCGAATGAGTGAGTGAATGTAAAGTTTATTGGCGCAAGAGCCAGATATGGCTATACTGCGCCAAACAAGATTAAACTGTGGTCTAGACGTGAAATTGAAAAAAGGTAAGTGGTTGACAAGAAGGTGGGTCGAAAGTAGAAAAGGATTGCTAGGGTATCCCGGGAGTGCGTCACCCGTGTTTACCAAAGACTAAACCCCATGGGAAAGAAAAAGATCTCTGGTGTACCTCAGGGTCTTGATGCCCGTATTTACCTGGAAGGCAAGTCCTTGAGGTCCCCTGATATAATCCCCAGGGGCAGGGTGACCAGCTATACCCCCAGATGCTGGGTACTCATTTTAATCGCCTCTTACGACATGCATGATCTACAGTGGGATTATTCTGTCATTCCCGGTCACCTCACGGGTCACACCCGAGCCGGAACACCCTCTCCCAAGTTCCACACCACGCCAACGGGACGACTATGGGCCTCGACAGATTTAACACGTATCAGTCCCCACTACACTGGTCTTGGGGTACCAATACTTGAAAACTGCGACTCGACGAAAACCGCCAGTTCACGGCTAATGCGGTAGCTAAGTATCTCGTGGGCGCGTCACCCATGTTTACCTGAACCTCATGGGAAGGGAAGATTACCAGGGTATCTCTGGCTCATAATGCCTGTACCTACCAAAAGGCAAGCCTCTTGGGTTATCCGATATAATTAGAGGGACAGGGGGCGGCTTTAACCCCCAATACACTGGGTACTTATTTTAGTCTCTTCCTACGATATGCATTAGCTAGAGAGGGGCTGCTATTCTTTCACACCCTGTCACCACACTATTGTACCAAGTTGGGAGAGTTTAAAAGAATTTTGTAAGAAAAAAAAAGTTTAGCTATTTATAACTGGCTAAGGTTTTGAAATTTGAGGTAAATTTGGTTTATTAGACTTTTGCCGTTCCTATAGGAGACAAATGTTCCAAATTACAAACAAGAAATGGCATAACTGGCTAAGATTTTGAAATTCAAATAACTTTGAAAGGAAAGTCATGAAGAGCTCTAGTCCAATTTTAGTTTAGCTTTTATTAATGTCGCACTAGAAACACGATGACTATTAGTGACGGACCTCGTAATTTTGAACCACGGTCAAGTGACGAGGACAATACCCGAGCTGGCACCCCCTCTCCTAACATCCACACCACTCCACCGAGAGGACTTTGGGCCCCGAACAGATTTAACGTGCATCAGCTATACGGCGGGTCTTTGGTGGCCAAGGATCGAACCCGCGATTGAACGAAAACCGCCAGCCGCGAGTCCACGACCTTGACAACTAAGCTACCGCGGCTCAACTCTTAGTCCAAATACTTTGCGAAAACCAAGGAAGGACATCAACTTTACTGTACAACCAAGAACCTTTTTATTTAGATTAAAGGGGGTTAAGAAAAATATCACAGCTGTATAGAGTATATACATGTCACATTTACACAAAAAGTCTAAAACAAATCGCATCATCGAACATTTTTAATCTTCGTGATCGGCAGATCCGATTGCATCAGCTTTTGAGCATGACCATGTCGTTCCTGAGAAGACTTTTGCCGTTCCTAGAAGAGACAAATGTTCCAAATTAGAAACAAGAAATGGGATTACGATAATCATTTGATTTATATAGTTACAGGAAAATGGTTAAGTTTTCGTAGCATAATTGATATTTCACAAGCAATGAGTGAATGAGTGAGTGACTGAGGTTTCATGGCGCAAGAGCCAAGGTAGGATATGCTGCGCCAAACATTTGTTAAAAAGAATTAAAATTTATAATTCTAAAACAGAAATTCACAGAAAGTAAAAATACAGGTTAAAAGTTAAAATTCAAATTTGGTGTAAAAGGCCAGTTCGTTTTATAAAAGCAAATAAGTTATGGTGGGGAAACCCCCACTAAGTCAGATAGGTTTAAAACAGAGGATTGAAAAAAAAAAATACGACGATGACGATTAAAAACAGGACACAATTAAAATGTGATGAATCGTGTAAGGGACATGGCTGGAAGGACACTTGGGAGCACCCTCCCCAAATAAAAGATGTCTGTGCATAAATCGAGTGTGTCCAACGCGAAGGCGGGTCAATCTGACATCCGCTCTTCGCATTGGACAAACAGGCCATTCTCCAATGATCGGCTTCACCGAGTGTATATTTCACAAGCAAGGCAATCTTAGAACAGCAATTATGGTTGAAGTCTTTATGGTAGAAATTTCAATATTGAAGATTGTAATGTTACTACTTGCATACATGTAACATTCTGCATAAACTTATTGGTTCTACATAGCGTAGTAAATATGCTTCCACTGCCAAATCAATTTTTAACTATTACAAATGAAAGATCTCCAAACTTGGAAGAATGAATTTAAAATCTCTAAACTTCTGTGGCAAGTATTTACGACTCCGCGGAGGAGAAACTGTTGATTTTGGAGTGACGGCGGCATTTCGAACCCTGGACTAGAGTCCGAAGAAAAGTTGACTGGTCGCTTTATTGCTGAACCTTTACCAATCAAATCAAGAGTTTCTTTGATTAATTAAGGTATCCATCTACCTTCGAAGAGGATTTTTTTTTAAATAATTAAAAAATAACTTTATATGCATTATACTATAAGATATGGTTAAAAACTTAATACAATGCAAGATTTACATAAATTAAAAATTGTCTTAATATTTCGGCTCAAAAAATACATAATAGCAGTAAAATGGCACTCGTGCAAAACACCAAAACTGGAATTGAAAGAGATTTCAATTATGTAAATTTCATTACGATGAATTGAATCCAATTTAGGATTTGTTCCTCTCACAATTATAACCCTGAAAATTAAATATTTAGAGGAAGTCGTACTTTAACATACAGAAAAACCGTAAAAATTTTGTGATAAGTTATGACTTTTATCATCAATAAAATGCAAAGTAATCGAATTATAACAATATAAGAAATTCAAGAGTCCTGAATTTACTTTCATAGAGCATTCCATGAAAGTTTCATAACTTTATATGCATAACTTTTTTCAATACGATGTTTTGCGCTGAAGCAAAATTTGAAAATCTTGATTTTAAGAAAAAACTAAAAATACATTTCAACCCAGAAACTTGCCTAACTAAAAACATTTAACATTAAAAAGGCCTACGATTTGTAAAGTTCACTATCTGTATTATTTAAATAAGTTATCTTTTTCTTCCTGATGGTCTTTAAGACTTTCCTACGCTTATATTTAACAGGTGTCGTATAACGCTTCAATTCCCTGATTCGATTGTAATCCAACTTTTTGTATCCCTTTACAGTGAAGTAGCCCGGATTTTCAATGTTCAACTTATTTGAGACTTTTAAGCAGCCTTGATGTCCTTCGTTAAATTGTATAATTGCATCATGTGCACCCGATTTCACAATTTTCAAACAAACAAAAATTTCCTTTGGTACTCTTTGCCATATTACACCATTAAAATATTCATTTGCATTTTGGGTCTTGGGAAATTCATCTTGCATGTTGGAAGATATTTTGATGGCGATATTACGTGAAATATCAATGAAAAACGAACATTAAAGTTCCATTTCCGGCAGCAGAATGCTACTTCCAGTTCTAAAATTTGACACAGACTATTATTAAAATGCTTATAAATCAAGTTCTATGCAAGATGGAAACAAAATTGAAACCGTTCTAGAAAGCCAAGAAATCGGACTTTAATAATAAACTGTAAATAAAAAAAATAGACTTTGACCGAAAATCGCATTTTAAAAAGGTAGGCAAAAATTTGAGGAGTTTTAACTTCTGGCACTGTTGAAGAGAGCTGCTCAGAAGCATTGACAAGGGAGAAGGTCGAAAATGAATTAACAGATTCCATAGCAATTTTTTCTCCAAAGTAAGTATGCCTCACGGAAAAGAGTAAATACCATAGATACCTTGAATCAAATCCCGAACTTTACTAAAGGCAAACTCCTTAAGACGATGGACAAGTATAACCCGAGAGGATTCAAAATTTCAACATTGTGGCCTTTAGTGACATATTTTACACTTAAGATACAATAGCCCTTCTCATTATTCTAAATACAGTTCTATTTGAGTAGTATTTTAATGGCGCAAGAGAACCAAATGTGGCTATGCTGCACCAAAACAAGGCAACGTTGTGATCTGGACGTTTGAAAAAAAAAAAAAAAAAAGATAATTTGTTGATGAGGGTCCAAAATAGAGAAGGATCATTAGAATATCCAGGGGGAGCGTCATCCGCGTTTACCAAAGACAGTAAACCCAAAGAAAAGAATCACTAGGGTATCTCGGAGTCATGCCCTTTCTCACCAAATAAGACAAGTCTCCGAGGTCCCTGATATAATTCCCCCAAGAGTAAAGGGGCACGGCTATATCCCCAGACACTGGGTTCTCATTTTAGTCTCCTTTTACGACATTCATGAACTATAGGAGACTTTTCTTTCACACCTCGTCACCACATGAGTGGGTTCTCTTGTGGCATCAAGGCTCTAGTGAATGACAGTTAAGTCTTATGGTGCCAGAGTCAAAGCAGGTTATTCGGCTCTAAACATGTTAAAGTCATTGACTATATTAATTTAAAAATAACACAATGGGATTAAAAAGGTGAACAGTTAAAACTTCAAAGGTGGTGTAAAAGGCCAATCGTTTTTAAAAAAGCATACAAGTTATGGAGGGGAGGGGTTAAGTCGGACAGTTTAAAACTGATAAATGAAAGAAAACGCAACTATGACAGAAACAGGACAGTAAATTAAAATGTGAAGAATTGTGCAAGGGATATGACAGGAAGGACATTGGGGTACAGTTTCTCCAAACAAATATGTAAAGTTAACGTGTTCCTTGAGATTTGGTTTTATTAACGTTGCACTAAAAGCAACACGAGCGAGTCCCTTGCATGTTGTCTGTTTGACATCCACTCTTCGCATTGGAAGAATAGGTCCTGTCTAAATGACAGGATACACCGAGTGTAATTTGTGATTGAATTGAAGACCGATTCCTGCCATGTCTGGTGAATAGACTTTAAATGAGATGTCTTATGTGTTCTAGCAGGATCGAGAACTGCAGATGCATCCCCTTGTTCATTGTCCAAAATAATTACATGACTAGGCATACAACATATTTTCACAATATGACCCGTGCTATACAGATTGCAGATAATGTCGGCAATATCACATTGAGGCTCGAAACCACAACTTGACGAAAACTACTGCCCGCGAGTCTGACTAGCTAGGCTATCGCGGCCACAGCTTTTAACCCGACTTGTCATAATGTTCAAATTACTCAATATGCCCTCTTTTGGATTAATTAGACAATGAGAGAATTATACTCACTGGTTGCATTTGTGTTCATGCTACCCGTACATCTCTTGAGCCGCGTATGTGGCGTAGAGGAAACCGTCCTCGTATTTATTTTCGTCATAGATGTCGCCCATCATCCGGGACATTGTGGCAACGCTCTTGTTGTTCAGCATCAGGTAGAACGTCTGAGTGGGCTTCAACTTTAGACGAGCCCTGGAAGAGAAAACTGAATAATGAAACTGACATTCTTGTCTGAACCACGACACAAGATTTAATCTTGGTGCAATGATGGAACAGAAATTTAGTTCTTTGGAAAGACAATCATGAGGCATTTGAATAAAACTAACGGAACCTACAGAGAAGTTGAGACTAAACTAAATAGTTTAATATTGGTCTAGATTTTATTAACGTCGCACTAGAAGCAAAACGAGATCTATTGGCGACGGACCTCGTATTTTTGAACCTCTCAAGTGACGAGGACGACACCCGAGCTGGCACCCCCTCTCCTAACATCCACACCACGCTAACGGGAGGATTTTGGGATCCAACAGTTTTGAAGTGCATCAGCCCCTGCACGTTCCCAGCGGCCAAGGCTCGAACCCCGGCGACTGAACGAAAACCGAAGCCATGACCATTAGGCTACTGCGGCCTCGTTTAATATTTGAGAAATCCCCTTTAGTGTAATTCTTGTGAAACTAGCAACACTAATTTAAGTATGCTTTCAAGTGGGCAGTGCGACTGTTTTCTAGACGGCCAAATTTTGGAATTAGTTACGTATGCAAATTGTAGGGTTTTCTTTTAAACCCCCATATCAGAGACTCTTTATATTTTAAATATTAGTCGGTAGGTTCAGAGATAGTTAAATGTCAAACAGTAAATATCTGTTGTTTAGAAGATTCCAAGACCGACTAGTTTTGCTACGCCGTCTCATTTAAACACCAATAAAATTTTATTAGATATTTGAACAAATATGAACCACGGACAAGTGACGAGGACGACACCCGAGCAGGCACCCGCTCCTAACTTCCACACCACGCCAACGGGAGGACTTTGGGCTAGTACAGATTTCAAGAGAAAAAAAGGGATCGCTAGGGTACCTTGTGGAAGCGTCGCCAGTTATTATCATACAAGACAAGCCCTAGGAAAAGATCAGTAGGGTACCTCGGGGTCATTATTTCCTTTCCTGACTAAAGGCAAGTCTCTAAGGGCATTTAATGTTTGGGAACGAGATTGAGCAATTGATGGGTTTTGCGCCGCAAAAGCCAATCTTAGAATCCCGATGCCCACTCTTGCCCCTCAGGGGGTTTGACATTAGGCATTTCAATCTGAAGCCTATTCAACACGTAACAGCGTTCCAATATTTTTTATTCTATAGTTTGGAGTTAAATTCAACCTCCAATTTTTAACCAACCTGTTAAAAATCAAACTCCACAAAATGATTAATTAAATGAAACGGTCAACATTTCTTTATATTCTCAGTTTATATGAAAAGAGAATTCGAATCGCAATCGACAATTTGACGCACTTTACAAGCTAGAAGAATGAAAATAATCTAAAACTCTTGGTCACATTTTAACACTATTAAGGTCGCAGAGCGAGCCATGGCTATCTAGAATTTAATATTTTCAATTTTGGTGAGCGAGTGATAGCTATGCTGTGTCAAACCAGTTTTTAATTTAAAGCAGTTAAACTATAGCGTTTTCGAATTAGTTATTTTATAAGCTTAAGCTCTGCAATCTTGCGATAATAAAATACAAGTACACTAGATTTTACTGAATGTCTTATTCCAGACATTAACTTAATGTCTAGAATAAGACAATTTTAACAAATGTACTCAAAATAGTAGATATAAATCATTTAACATCAAGAGTTTGGATACAACTTGATATTTTAGTACTTTCCAAAACAAGTCGTATAAAAATTAAATTAAATTGATTGAATACAATTCTTTTTTGAGCGGTATTTTATGAACCATGAAAACGAGGCTATTCGGCTCTATACGCTCTCTGAAGTTAAGAAAATACTCATTTTAACCGAATGGAGCCTGATCAAATAGAACCTTCGCGTATACTCAGGCATTCGGAAAAGAACAGAACCTTGTACTACAAGTCTAGAGTAGAACACGCGAACAAAGTTTATTCGAACAAACAAATCGTTTCGTCAGGAGAAAGAAAACGTCACCAGCCCAAATGCAACAAATTAATATAAACATCTGATGTCATTTGATAGAGAGAACATCTGGATCTGTCCGATGACAAGATCTTAAGGCATCTTAAGGAAGAGAAACCTCTCAACATCACCTGTTTTTGTTGAGTCATCGCTGAAATACAGGTGCGACAAACCGGTAGACATTTAGGCTTTAATTTAGATCATTAACCTGTGTGCACGTGATTTTTTACTATGAGGAAGTCCGTTAATAGTTGTTACCATTTGCCGTTAGTGTCGTTCATAAGTTAAGAATGAATTTAAATAAGACTAGTAAGAATTTGATACAGTAGGATAGTTAACTTGCTACACATGATTTTTAAGTTTTAGTTTGATTTTTATTAACGTCGCACTAGAAGAGACACGAGGGCTATTGGCGACGGACCTCGTAATGTTGAACCTCGGTCATGTGACGAGGACGATACCAGAGCTGGCACCCTCCTCTCTAAACTTCCACACCACGCCGCTAAGAGGACTTTAAGTTTTGACAGATTTAATGTGCATCAGCTCCTTCTACACAGCAGTGGCATCAAGGCTCGAACCCGAGACTAAACGAAAACCGTCACGCACCAGTCCGAAACCATGACCACTGAGCTACCGCGGCCACCGTACAATTTTTAAATTGTATATTTTGAGTTGTGACGTTGGGCTATTCGTGATTCTCTTCACTAACCTAGGGAACTTTGTATTAATTTGAATTGCATAAAATTACTTCTTCCCAACCAAAATGAAACTCAATTTGGTAAATTATAGGAAAATAGAAAATGCAGTGAAGTGAATTAGAGGTTATATCCAAAGGAAATAGAAATGAAAGGGAGTTAGAGGGTAACGATTTGCCAAAGATTTATAATTTGGATTGATGCACCTTAATTTTGTGGATTGAATAGAATTCTAAAGTTTCAAGCCACACAGTTTGCGAGAATTGTAGCTTACCAAATCTAATTATCATTCTGAATTGCAATATTTTGCATTTTAAATCAATCTAGGATTTAGTTAATTGGGGTTAGAGAGAGCGTGTAACTTTAAAAATACTTTATTGTCAAGCGATTATTAATATTGTTCTTGCGTGTCTACTATTGGAGTGTAGTGGTTATCGACTAATATTAAACTTGAGATATGGCTCAAGAGCCGAGTAAAGAAAGGACGTTACAAAGTGACCGTTTGGTTTTATGGCACAAGAGCCAAATCAAGCTATTGAGCTCCAAACGAATACTCGAAAATTGGAGTATTTTAAACATAAGACAATATCCAGATAAAGATCAAACGCAATGGCTCATGAAAAGGGTTAACAATTTCGAATAGAAGGCTAATTTTTCTTAAAAAGTTAAGGTGGGGTTTTCCCCCTCACCGAGTCATTTACCAATAATGAATTAAAAAGTGTGAGCGATGAAACACTGGGCAATTGAAATGCGAGTACATGGGACATGACAGAAAGGACAACCGGATGTGCTCGTCAAATAAAAGACTATTCTTGTAAAACAAGCAAAAGTTTAATGCGAAAGGGGGGGGGGTTATAGTCTGCGTGCTTTCAACATGCGCATACCAAGCAGTTTTAAAAGAAAATTTGCTTCATACATTCATATGTTCAGAATACCTTATTTTCTAGTTGATCAGAAAATTTTAGCTATCCCTGCATAGAATTGCACCAGGGACAATCCAGAATTCTGAAGCATTTTATAGGAGAATAGATTTTAAAATTACATAAATATAAAATCGCAACTAACATGCATTTAGTATTATCGACGCTTTATAAAAGCACAATAGTGTTGCAATATTGCAAAAGAAATTGTAAGAAAATAAAGAGGAATTTTATATTTGTAATCTAAATTGGATATACAAATTGTTCGCGGTTACTTTTAGATTAAGAATTTCAGCATCGTGCAATTTTATATCCATAACATCGCTTTCTTTCTTGAAGGTATCAAATTCTATAGAAGAGACCGAGATTAAAAATAAGCTTTTATTTAAGTTTTTACCCCTTTAAGATCTCTTAAAGTATGCCATAGAAAGAAACAGACTCCAGAAACATTTAGCTTAGGATTAAAATATAATTTTATTAGAATATTGGAAAAATTTTATTCTCACGAGTAATTTTTAAAAACTCATTTTTTGCATCTTAAATAATGGCAGAATTTCGATAAACTATACATTTTTCAACTTCTTAACTGTCAGTTTTAAATTGCACCCCACAACAATGTATTGATACTTTTTCTGTCTGGCATTAGAACAAAATCCCATCCAAGAGCGGATGGATTTCATAGCCTGTTAAGATTAGAAAATGTTTTCGTAAAAATTAAATGTAGAATTTTTCGTAAACTGTTCTCTAATAACATTAAACTTTTAAGAGTATGCAAGAGCTATCCTTTAAAATAATTAAAAAAAACCATAGGTAACAATTTCATATTTACCTGACAATACCAACAAACTGAGACATGGTCATGTCCAAAGGTACCAAAAATTTGACACGATCAAGATATGGAAGAACTTTTTCTCTGTCCGACTTCTCTACTATAACCTACAAAGACAAAAAGTCAAGTAACAATATGAAACAAATTCTAATAAAGCAAATTCTAATAGCACTTAACAAAGTTAAACGTGTTCTATTCATGGGCATTAAACTTTGAAAAATACATTTGCACCCCCATTTCAAAAAACATTAAATTTCCCACAAAGAAATTTAGTAAACTACTTTCCGTAAGACAAGTTAAAATTTTAAGACAATTCTAATATTTGCCATCTTTGACAATATTGCGACAGAATATTGAGACATACCAAGTTAATAGTTAAGGATATAAATTGATTTTAAGCACTTACAGACAGTACTCTTATTCAAAAGAAAACACTGAACACAATTCAAGCGTGTGAATAGTCCTTTTCAGAGGACGAATCTAACTTTTAGGATAGAGAAATCAGCAACAGTATTAGTTCTCTCTCCAACTTTCTGGTTTGGAAAAAAATTGATAGGATGGGGGGGGGGGGGGGATAGTTGGAAAAATTGTTACAAAAAAAG
>BMAW01016168.1:0-11446 GCA_019974015.1 Nephila pilipes
GATTTGTGAAAGGTATTGTAAAGGGGATTTATAACAATTTTAGAGGATGTACAGTGGTCTTTATTATAGGCTCAATTAAGTATGTTGTATTTTTTCATGTTATTTTTTTTATGAATAAGTTACTTTAGTTTTTACCTCTATTGTATTTCGTTGCGTTATTGTTGTGCTAAATCATTGCATTATTATCATCGTGCGTATTGCGATTAGTTTGTATTGTTGTATAATTTTGTTACAATTTTTTTATTTTTGGTTTCATATTATTATAATTGTCTGTTACATAATGTAAATGATCAAGACATCCAAAGTTACAAAATTTTTGCATTATTTCTTTATTAAGCGTTTGCACATATTTTAATAACGCAAGTTTCAGTAAGCAGATTAATAGTATAAATGTCTGTTATAACTGAATATTTTCTTATTAGAGTCTAACAAATCCAAACAAAGTCCTATTACACAATGTTCCTGTTTGGAATCAAGACACGAAAGTATTTCTCAATGGAAAGAACTCCGTTCCCAAGATCGTGACCATAATCACTCGACTACTGCGGCTCGTCTTAGATGTGGTGAAGAATTCGAGATAAGTATATCAATTGTAACCCCTCTCTATTTCGAGTAATATACACACGGAAACATGAGCAAATTAGAACTTCAACTCAAGTGCATTATTATAATGTCGATTTCGTAAATGAAAACATTTCGGCTTCTTCCTACGTAGCAAAATTCATTACATTCCCTACATTCATCAAAATTAGCATAATATAACGAAAATTAAGCTACTAATATCTTTGAATATTTGTAAGCCGTCCATTACATACAATCGTTTTAGGGTGAGTTTGATTCTGACTACAATTTTAATTTTTATACTTAATAATGGAAGAAAAATAATATCATAAACATAACAATTACATTATTAAGATAAATTGATGAAATAATGAATAGTAAGGAAAAAACTCTTAATGAAAACCCAAAAAAGGGCATTCAAAATTTTGCTATGTATGGACGGTTGGCCTATGTTACTAATTATTCTAATTTAAATGTCAAATCTTGACATTTAAAACATTTAATTAAGACGTTTCACATAATATTTACACACTTTTGACAAGGAGCTACACTTTAACATTTAAATAAAAGTAAACGTCTTCACAATCTCCATCATCTACAAAATCACAGATCGTCTTTATTTGTTCTGACGATTCTCACCGTTTAAGTTTAGAGAGCGTGTTCCCTTCAGAAGCAGAGGCAGCGCCCTCTAGCCATAGGCAGCGGAGGTTTTTTCCAAATTTGGATAATCTCCCCAATCGGCTCTCCTGACAGAAGGTGACCTCAACTTCTTGACTCCAACAAAAAGAAAAATCTTCTCACCTTAGAAAACAAAGCTTAAATGAGAAAATTCAAAAGCAGTGACAAAGCTGAGAAATTAAATATCATTTATCGTCCTTGCAACATCATTGTCTTCGGAAATCTTGTCGTGTTCTCGGAGTGTCATCGTCTTGCTTTGTCATCGGCTTCACTTTTCTCTTGTTTTTTACTAATGTCCTCAAAACATACATTTAGCAGTCATGTTTGGTTGAAACAGCCATAATCGGAAAAAAGTCATAATAGAGAAAAAGTCATAATCTGTCGATACATAGTCAAATAAATGAAGTATAAAGGGGTATTTTATGTTACATACCATATTTTTATAAATTCTACACAAGTTGTATTTTTAGGTCCTTAATGTTCTTCTTCTAAGACTTCCCGTATGACATTTCCTTTAATTTTAATAATTTTGTATTGCCTTAGGTATTTCGATTTAAGCTTAAGATGTGGTCCGAAATGAGTATATTTTATAGCAACTAAGTCACCTAATTAATCGCAATGAGACGTTCGCCTTCGTAAGTTATATGTCTTCTGAATGTGCTCTTGAACTTTGAATCTTTGTTTTTTGGCGTCTTTTCGGAGATAGTTACACTGTCAGATCAAATCAAAATTAGACTGAAATTCGGTTTCCATAGTTTATTTTAATTTATTAATATGCTTGGTATTCATTTTGTTACCGAATAACAGTTCAAAAGTGGTGGTGTTTATACAGCGTTAGTAGGTTGGATTAAAAGTTTGTTACAGTTATTTAATATAAGGATTTTCAAGCGACAACGTTGAAAGAATGGGAATAATAACTTGATTCAGCCACTAAACTTCTCCATTGGCACGCGGAAAACCTGTTGTAATTAGATGATGATTTATATTTTCTTTGGAACAAAATTCTTCAAATTATTTTGATGTAAAAACAGTACCAAGATCGGAGATTATTCATTGTGGACTTTCAAATGTAGTTTTTTGCCATTCGAGTTATGAAATAACTTCAGATGATGATGCCTTCCTCGTGTGACTTATCCAGATGAATTTTGTAAAGCCGTTAAGAATCGCCAAAATATGATTATAAATTTTTACAGTACTTTCTAGTTTCCAAAGTGATCTATGTGCTACGTATGTAAAGGTCAATCATCTTTATGAATTGGATGAAGAAATCCTTCCTTCCTTCCTTCCTTTTGTACGGCCTTATAGAATACAATGCACACAATTAGCTATTGTTCTTTCAATTTTTTGTTTTCAATTTAGAAATAATGATCTTCTAAGTGTTCTCGGAATAATTTACCTCCCATATGTACCTTTTCCTGAACATGTTTAATTATTTCAGTTAAAATACTTTCAGGTACAACTATTACTTCTTCACCGTCAACAAACTTATAGAGAATTTCTTTATGTACAAAATATTCTTTATAGTTGGAAATTTTTAAAAGGTCTTTAAGGTGTTCTATTACATAACATAATTAAATTCTTCCAGTAATAACCCCCACCGATCTACTCGTGTAGTCAAGTTTTTTTGTTCATCAGTCTTTGAAACACTAATAAAGTCCGTTATTCATTTTATTTGCGAATTAGAACATAAATTATAATATCCAAATTATAAATATAAGAAAGTTTGTCACTGATACTAATAAAATTAGATTAAAATTTTAAATGTATTCTTCAATAAATAACACAAGTATTATTTCCTTTTTACAACTGACATTTTAAGCTCAGTTGACTGCTGCAAGTATTCTTGTTCATTATCTGAAATCTATGTAGTTGCTATTTATAACTGTTTTGTCATACTTCATAGCAGGCCTCAAAATATACTATGAGCAAAAATTGTTAAAGCAAGTTATATGAATCAAACACTCTTCCATTCATATTCAAAGTACTCCATACATGTTCCACCAACTTTGTGAAAATAAATATTAATAATAGCTTAAAGACACTAAAATGGGGAAAAGTATTTCGTTAAAAATAATGATGATTACATAAAAGTAAGAGATATGCAATCTTATATACTCATATTATAAAAGTAATAAATGTATGAGAACAAAATACGCTGTAAGATCCGAATAACGTCTCAAATCAAAAATTTAAGCTCTCTCCAACTGCAGCTTGTACAACGAATTTGCATTCATTTTAAATCCATTTTAAGAACAAAAGTTTTATCGTCCTTTTTCTCCCCCTTCTTTTAATAAATTAGCTATCGAGAACGGCTGTCAACAAATCAAAAGTAGAAAGATTTATTAGAATAGCCAGTTTTTTAGACATTCTTCTATTAGAATAATTAAGATAAGAGAGTATTCCTAGTTGTTAATGTAAATCGTTAAAGCTATCTACTTCTGGAAGGCTGGTTTTCACGTGGTACGTTTCATACGCCTAAAAGCAAACTCATTTCATTCTTGTCAGAATTCAAATTGTCAAATGGCGCAAATTTTTATTTGGAAAGGATTAACTTTTGTGTTATCGAACAATGATATGTTGACGTTTCTCCTTTGAAGTGAAATGATATTTTTCAAAGAATGCTCTTCCGCTTGTATATAGAAAGAAAGAAAAGCTTAACGATCCTAAAAATGGCGATATTTGAAGGCGCAATTACTAAGAAAAGATCCATAAATGGAGTAAAAGCTGAAAAGAATCGTTTCGTTGGAGATGCAAAGAATTATTTGACTGACTTTGAGAAATTACAGTTACTTTCTTTTGTGCCTTTATTTTATAATGCTTCTATTTATTTATTTATTTATTTTTTGTAAAAACTCTTCTTCTACTGTTAGGAGAAATTATATATCTATGACTTAAAAAATTGCATAATCGATTTTGTACTTTTAAAAATCGTTACAATTTTACCAACAAGTGTAAATTTCTGGGTACTTTTTTCTATGAAAATATTCAAATCAGTACAGAAATATAAAACAGAAGAATGCACAATTGCAAAACATAAATACATTGTAAATAAAATTACAAAAAATAAATATATTGAAAACTAACTCTGTCATCAAGATCCACCTTTGTATTCAACTTTATTGTCCGGTATATTCTCTCCTTGTCGGTAAACCTTCTTTTTGACCAATCAAAACAAAATCCAAATTTTCCGTAACAATATGTTCTTATCTCTTTTTTCTAAGTGTTAGATTAAGACAGTTTTAATAATATCCAATGATGCCTAAGTAAATTGCTTTTTTTACAAATTTCTAACACAAATTCATTGTGGTTTTCCTTTCCAAGTTATTGACCAATCTAGAAAAAATGACTTGTTGTAAATGCCACTGGTTAGTAATTCATCATGTCTTTCAATTATTTTTTTTTCTCTCTAGGATACGATTACGAATTTTATATCCAAATTATTCGTTAAAAGTACTAAATAATAATATCAAAATACAAATAAAAATAAGATTAATTTATAGACCTTTAATGAAAAATATCCATCTTTGCTATAAGAATACCCAGTTACAGCTTACTGCATTTTTTCTAATTTTAATTACGCTGTCATAAATAAGCTTTAAACACAATAACTTAATTATTATTCTTCCCATGCATATAAATCATCATTTACTGTGGGATTTGTTTGACTTTTTAATGTGTTATTTCGTCATCATATTTTACCAAATGTGTGAATGTGTAGCAATTCTTCACAGCTTAAAGGTTATTAATTAAAGATTCGTAAGCCTTTAGACACCTGACCTGTCATTTCTTACGTTTTTTGAGACAATATTTTCCTGGTTCAGATCAGAAAATTCCGTGAAAGATTTCACACTTCGTTTCATAAACAATTACGTTGCTAAGCAACCAGAACATCGCACGCTATATTTCTTAACAAATAATGAAGATATGATAATTATAACGGAAACAAGCACTAATTAATATATTAAAGTTTTTGATTGAATCTGTCATGAAATATATACATCAAAAAAATATCTGAGGTTTCAGTTTTCACTTTTCATTTAATTAATACGTTTAAAATAGTTTCTCTCTCTACTTGTGCGTCTCAAATAAAATGAGGTTATTAAAGACACTAGCTATCAAATGGTAAAAATACCACATAATCTAGTTCATCTGTTTTCTAACATATATACATTTGCAAGATATGTTTTTGAGTTCCAATTTGACTTTACATGTGATAGACCTTACTGTCCCTCACGACAGTTTTTGTTGGAATCAGAGCTCGAACTCACAAACCAACTGCAACACTTCTGAGAAAGAGACACAGAACCACATTAGCCGGAATTCACTCTATAGAAAGACACAACCGATTGCTGAAATTTCAAAAAACCCTACTTTAATAATAATAGATCTATAACCAAAAATATGATGAACTGTAATAATATATCCCCACCTACTCCCAGCTAAGCAGATATAATACCTAGCGTTTTGATGATGTTGAAGAATTAATTGTTAAAATTTGAAAATTTCTACGACAGTCCTCTCTTAGATTAATTAAGCGTTTCGACTTTAAAATAGTCAGTAGTGAAACTAATAGGTTGTTAAGACAGTGAGATTCCTCCACTACTCGTAACATTTTTTTTTTCGTGGAATCCTTTGAAAGATAAATTGAAGCACATTACATATGTGTCTTATACCTTTCTCATTTATAGAACATGTGTGTACTTTGAAAAACATTTGGAAGAAGAAAGGAAGTTGAAATTCAAAAACAATTAACATATAAATAAATAAGTTTAGTATTTTTCACATATTTTACAGGCATTACGCAATAAGTAATTTTACACAAAAATAATATCTCATGTATAACTTGTAAAATTAATACTTTTCGAGTTTTTTTTTTCGGTATATGATGCATATTTTTAAATGCACCGTCATATTTTGTGCTTTGAACCTAGAAAAACGTTCGAAAATAATATAAATAATTAATATAAATATACATATTCTAAAATATTCAGATTAGAATATACAACATAGTAAGAAGAAACTCTACAAAACTTTCAAATACCACTCACATTTCTATAGCTGATTGTAACTGATATCTCTTGAATTTATTCAGTATTACAATAAAAGTAAATGTGTAGACAATGTTTGCATCATGCAGAGGTTTAATGCTAATAAGTATTGCAAAACTGTAATTATTACTGAGAAATAACCTAGGTATCGATATAAAATTTATTCTGAGTATTAATTAATCCTCATGTACATAATGTTGAAAATTACTAATATTAATATCGATTTATTTAGTTTCAAGATGTCGTAGGTTGAAGTAATCCATAGTATAAGATCATTCTAAGTATAACTAATGAATTCTCGACAGATAAAAACTTAATTATAATTTTTTCCCCTTAAAATTTCCCTTCATAGTCACCATCCAAAGTTATACATTTCTCCGACGATTCTTTTGAAGGCCACCTTAGTAGAACTCAGAAGAGCGAACTATATCTTCTCCATACTGCGGGTTACTTCAACCTACGAATTCCTGAAACCAAACAAATTTTTAGAACAGTTTTATTTTTAACATTATATATATATATATATATATATATATATATATATATATATAAAGTTATGAATTGATAGATAAAAAAGTTTAAAATGATAATAAATCGTGCAAATGAGGAAAAATAATAAATGACCAGCGAATTCTTTTACAATTATGCATTTGCGACGTTTGTATCATTTAGTACTGTGCAGCATCAAGATAAAATAATAAATTTCTTCGCATATCCACTTTGTAGAAGAAAATAATAACGATTTTGTATAATATTTGTCTCAATATTATACAAATTTGCATTAAGAAAAATCATGATTCTTCATTTAAAAGGATGCACAACTTGTTTTATTTATTGTTGATGATTAAAAGTTCGAATGGGTCTACTTAAAATTTATTTCTTCTGAGTGAATAAAAGGGAAAAAAAGGTTATATGCTCAGATTGTTCCCAAATTAAGAGTTTATATTCTCTATAAATATATTTCAAATATTTTCTTTGTTTATATATTAGTTAAAATGATACTAATAGGGGAAATAGCGAATTTTGTGTGTGTATGTGAGTAAGTTAAATTTAATATGTACTTATTTTCAGCACCATTTAAATACTAAACATAATAAAATAATTTTTTCATAGATTAATACGTATTATTCAAATAAAATTGTTTGATACTCAAATAATTTTTCTTAGAAGAAGAGAAAGGAGAGAGGTAAACTGTTTATATTTTATTGTTATAAAATTATATAATATTCTTGAGTACTTATAATTTGATATGGAATCCATAAATGTATTTGTATAATACACTTACGTATTTATAAATCTAAATTTAATTATTTTTCCCAGTGAAATGTTAAATTTATAACAGTTGTTTCAAAAAACGTCAGTTTTGTTTTATTTTACTAAACAAGGATATTTTTGTTTAAAAAATAACACAAATACAGATTTATTCTTACATTAACTCTTCCAAAATCAAAGAGAATTTATGTTCATTTATTAAAAGTTGTTAAGAATTTAATAATTTTGGTTCTTCTCAAACAGAAATATGGAAAGTAAGAAAAAATTGTATCATGATTTATGAATTAGTTAATGAACTTGCATAAATGAAATCTTTAATATTTATTATTTAACCTTAAATTATACACGAAGCATTTTATTAGATAATTTGACACATTCATATTTTTCCTTCAGAGTGCAACATTTCTACATCTAAAGTAACATTGCGCTTCATTAGGTCATTTATATCATATCGTGTCGACAATCTAATGACAAATCAATTGAAATGAACTTTGTCAAAGACATTGACTTATAAATAATGTCGATTAAACTAATGAATCAAATCAATAGATCTGAGGTGTAATTTGTGTACCATTTCATCCTGGATTAACACATCAATCAATAACTCCCGAGCCTAACCCAGAGATGGCGCTCGTAGTAAACCAGTAACCAGGTCTTTCTAAAGTACTAACCTTTGCTTGAAACGTGTCAAAAATTTAAGTCGATCGGACCAGAAACAGCTGAGTTATCGAGGTTGGAGTAAAGTCGTTTTGTAGTTTGTTTAAAAAATGGAAAAAACCGAGTTTCATGTTCTGATAAAACATTGTTTTTTAATGGGTAAAGACACCGTGCAAGCGAAACAATGGATTGAAAAATGTTACCCGGACTCTTGTCCATCAAAAGCAACGATTTGTCGGTGGTTTGCCGAGTTTAAACGTGGTCGTACCGACACAAATGACGCGGAACGCTCGGGTAGACCTGTGGAAGCCGTTACACCGGAAAATGTGAGTGAAGTGACAAAAATTATAATGAAAGATCGTAAAGTGAAGATCCGTGAGATTGCTGAGATGACACAGATATCATATGGAAGTATATTTACTGTGGTTTTTTCCAAGTGGGTGCCGCGATTGCTTTCGATGGAACAAAAACAGCAACGAGTCGATGATTCAGAAAGCTGTTTATCGCTATTTACTCGCAACAAAAAAGATTTCTTGCGAAAAAAAAAAAAAAAGGTTTGGAAAAGCGTTGGAACGATTGTATCAACCTAAAAGGTGATTAACAAAAGGTGTTATGTTGATGAATAAAAAAAATTTTTGCAAAAAAAATGTTGTTTTCAATGTTAGTCTCGGGAGTTATTGATTGATGTGTTAAACTCCATTATCGATTAAAAACCATATAAGATTGAATTGAGTTTTCAGTGATGGATTTAATGTAAGATGGTCAACAGTTTTGAATTACTTTATGGCTAAAAAACAAACTTTCTGATTTTATCAAGATTTCTTAGCAGGAAAAAGGTTTTTTATTGCTTCAAATTTTATAACGATATTTGTAATGATGCTTTGTCCAGAAAAATCAGAATCTCGTTTAAGATAAAGCTACAAAACAGCAATCAAGTTAGTGGTGGTAATGTTATTTAAAACCCCGATAAATGCTTAAACAATCGGAGACCGCGAAAGATGACAACCGTTGTCTGTGTAACACTTGTAAGAGATATATTTTAAATAATATCATATAAACCTAAATAATGTTTAATAAACCTGATAATAAAAATGAAATAAAATAAAGTCTAATGATGTTTTGTTACAATACTTTTGATTCCTTAAAGTATAGAAATGAAATGTGGCAAAAAATGGATTCTATTTTAGATTCTACGTTACTGCTCTTTTTTCATTTTGTTAGTCAATTTCTACACATGAAACTAAGCTGAAATTATCCAAACCTATGCCTTACATTTACTATACATATATTTTCTTATCATTTCTTCTTCAGTCAAAATTCTTATTATAATGTTTTGTTATAATACCTATGAGTCTCTAAAATTAAGATATATTTATCCAAAATGTGAATGGTGTTTATGATAATGTTTTTTTTTCCTTATATTCTCTTCGTTAATAAATTTCCATGCATGAAACATATCAAAGTCTACAAATACATACATATATTAAGAGGTATTACAAAAGTTTAAAATTTCTAAGGTATAACCAATATATCTGGATAAAATTTATTCTACATATTTATTTATCCTTATTCATGTATATAATGATGTAAATTACAGCTATTAATATTGATTAATAAGTTTTCAAGAAGCTGTTGAGAGTAATGTAAGCTGGAATATCGAATATGTTTTGTTATTACTAAAAATAATTGAGATAGAAACTTATTTTTTCACACACACACACACATACCCCATCTCTCTCTACATAATCCATATCCAGAGTTATATATTTCTCCCAGAGTTTCTTGACGTTTCGAAGACCTTCCATGTAGAACCCAGCAGATGACCCTTTTCTCCACACACTGTGCGTTACTTCACTCCACGACCTCCTGAAATTAAACAGTTCAACACGAATTGCTGTAATTTACAATATTATGTCATAAGGATCAATTAATAAGCAGAATATATTTTTATCCAGATATCTTAGTTATTTCTTATTAATAATTAAACTTTTCAGTATCCCATCACAAGTCTCATATTTAAGGTATAAAAATGTTATTTTCTTTTCTTTTTTCTGTTGAAACTCTTCTCATAATATTTTATTGTAGTACCTTTGACTCTTCAATAATACAATTGTGCAAAAATAATAAATTTGAAGAGATAAGTTTTGGAAAGATTTTGTTAACGTAATTGGTTCACAAGAAAGTTCACTAAAAAATGTCGAGGAACTTGTAATTATTATTTTTGAAGTGAATCGCAGGAAGTCTTACTAATTTCTTCTTTTGTTTGAAATGCAGAATTTAGATTTATTTTTATTTGGAGTTAAATCTTATTACAATAGCGCTTACGATTTTTAATCAGATATTTCCTTGCATCCTGGAACTTTTTTCAAGTGATACCTTTTTTTGCTTCTAGTTCTTTAAATTATATAGCACAATATGGTTTGATATTATTCTTTAAGAAAAACTTTTTAATGTTTAATCTACATATCCGTTTTTGGCATTTGTGGTACATTATTTTCAGCTTTTCTCTTGTTATTTTTATTTCGTAGTTTAACAGCAATTTTAGATTTAAAAATTTTGCGAAGCGAACAATTGAGAACTTAATTTAAGGTAAATATATTGATTTTTCAATCAATTTAAGAAATGATTAAGAGTAGAATTTACAAATCATTTTTTTTTTTCAACTGCCTTTATTTTTCAAAAATTATCTTTCATTGACGATTATGAATTTTTTTTTTAATTAATCTATCTTAAAGATTTTTGGAAATTTTTGGTGCTAAATAAAGAAATATAATTTTCATTTAAAGGTACCAATTAGAAAACTAACAGGGTTTTTTTTCTGGGGTAAAACATTGAAAATGCATCAATTTTTTCAAAGAAAAATTTACTTTTTGGTATGAAAATGAAATAAAAGGAGCTTAAGCAGATATTTTGGTTTGTTGTAAGACATTGATTAAATTGAATTTTTTTTTTTAATTTACGATTTGAGGAAAACCTTTCGCAATGTAAAGATGGGGAAATAGTTTAGATTAATTATGATGAACGAGTTCGGAAAAATTCAGTCTTAAAAATGTCTTCCTGCCTAATTTATTATTTCAGTCTGTTAAATAAACTGATAAAAAAGAAAAAAAATTATATAAAAAGAAAATAATAAATGTTGTAAGCTCCTAAGATAAGAAAAAATATTAGATTATAAATTCCTAGAGCGAACAGAAAAAATTTAAGTATCCTAAGCTTTTCAATTTTTCTAT
>BMAW01016169.1:0-43615 GCA_019974015.1 Nephila pilipes
ATGAACAGGGATAATGTTGAGTTTTGGAACGAATTCATCAACTGTACGCAAGACAATGAGGAAAGGTTTGAAAGAAATGATACAGGAAATGAATCTGAAATTGAACAGGACACAGATGCATCAAATTATGATTTGCATTCAAATTATCCTGTAATATTTTTCTTTTCTCAATGCAATTCATGTGCATTTATTGAAAGTTATATAATAAACTTTGTTTATAATGTTGTATATATCCCTATAAAATGAGAATGTATTTTATTCCTGGATTTTAGAATTGTAAAAATTAACCCTAATTGATTATATGTATGAACTTCTTTTTAGTTTATATGAAATTTAAATAATTATTCATCATTACACTGATATAACCTCATAGTTAGGTAAATTTACTATATAGAAGTTTTGTAAACAAAAGTTCAGAAATGTGTATGGTCGTAAATTCATAACAGCGAGAATCTGAATCAAACAAAATCCTTGTAACATAAAAAATTAATTCAAGAGCTTCATAGATATTCTTACCTTTGAATTAGTGATAATGTACAAAAGATTAATTTTATGCCTAATACTTAATTGTAATTACTAAGTTTAATTAACAGTATTTGGTGCTTTTTCGACAAACTTTCTGATTAGTATTACAAATTGTACATCTCATCCCTTAAATATGTTAAAAATTAATATATTTTTTCTTTTGAAGTATGTGTTGAAACAAAACTAATCTGTTGTTATTTATTTAATAATGAACATAAAGTTTTTAATATATCAATTTTTATAGATATGGGTTAGCATCAAATAAGTATATCAATAGATATGTGTTTGCATAAAAGTTATTGAATTGTGGTGTAAATGAGTTGTATTAATGCTTAACAGAGTAAAATTATGTGGCGAATATAAACTTCTGGTATCCTTTCTTGTAAATTGGAAATTTTCAATACATTATATGTTATAAAAATACTTGTTTATTTTGAATTTCTAATGTAGATTTAATGCAATTTTGTTCAGTAAAAGTACAACTAAAAATTGCTGTGTTTTGTTTCTTAAATAAGTATTGATGTGTGCACTTTTATCCTTAAACTCTATCTTATTTTTAAAAGAACATATTTTACTTTTCCCATTCTGCAAATTAATATTTTAATTCGATTATGGTCTTCAGTTCAAAGGTTTAATATTTTTTATTGTAAATATATTAATATGGTTGAATCGAAGTTTGAGAGGGCCTGGCACGCTTTAACTTTTTTTGGGCGATAAGTCGCCAAATATGGTAACCATACAATTCTTTTCTTGTAACCCTGCTAAATCTATAAAAAGGGACCGGTTTTTCCGTTGCATCCTTTTCTCCCACGCTAGGTTCGTTCCGCTTCACTAGTTGTTTTTTAAATTTTTTTGACCGTTGGAAAATTACAATGTCCAAAATTACCAGATTTCAAGCTCCAACAACTGCCTTCTTCAACTACCTGGAGTTCCAAGGTATGAATGGTGTATGAAAGAGGGTTTAATTGCTAAAAATGTTAATTGTTGTGTATGTGGTGATCAGATGAAATTAACAGAACAAAAGAGTTTGCATGATGGTTATGTATGGATGTGTCGGAAACATGGACAGGGTAACGAGCACAAAAAAAGAAAGTCTCTCCGGTGTGGAAGTTGGTTTGAAAGTAGCCATTTAAGTTTGATTGAAATTATGCTTGTGACGCGAATGTGGTTTTGCAAGGCTATGAATAAGGCGACTGCAGATGAATTACAGATTAGTCAAAATACGGTGTCCGATTGGTTCAGTTTTTGTCGTGAAGTGTGTCTGCTGAATGTGATGGATGAAAGTGTAAAACTTGGTGGTGAGGGTGTGATTGTGGAGATTGATGAATCTAAATTTGGAAAAATGAAATATGGAAGGGGTAAGCCTGTGAAGGGTACATGGGTGTTTGGTGGTGTTGCGAGAGGAACGAATGATTGTTTTTTTAAAGTCGTGGACTCCAGGACTAAAGAGGAGCTACTGGCAGTTATCAAAGAGTGGGTGCTACCGGGGTCCGTTATTGTTTCGGACTGTTGGAAGGCCTATGAATGCCTCTCGGACGAGGGGTTCGTTCATTTAAAGGTCAACCACAGTCTCATCTTTAAGAAGCCCATACCAATTCTATAGAAGGAACTTGGTCGGCCATCAAAAGATCTTTCCGGCGCGGCAATCGCCAGGCGGATGACCAATTCGATCACTACCTAGCCGAGTACATATGGCGGCGAAAGCGTCATCATGACATCAACACTGAGTCATTCACCGCTTTCCTTCACGCAATCGTCGCTAGATACCCGCCTGGTGATGAAGCAGTTCCTTCTAAATGAGGTAAGCGTTTTTTCATTCCTTTCTTCCATTTCTTGTAAATCTGCGAAGGTTGTAACGGTCAAAAAAAGAGTTTCCATTCTTATTTCATATGATATGACGATTCCTCTTGTATTCTTATACGATCCTTCATTCTGCTGATTTTTTTAAAACAATTCTCTTTTCATTTAAAAAATACCATTTTTACGAAATTCAAACCTTTCTTTAACATTCCGATTTTTTTTCGAAGCCAAAAAAAAATCCTTTTTATCCCTCGAAATCATTCCTAATCCATTAAAAATCATTGTTTTCTCCCCTTTCTTGCCATTCCCTCGATAAAAGAATAACGATTTTACATCCACACTTGCTTCACTAACGCAGCTTAAAAATGCTCCTTTTTTTCAGGAGAAAAAAAAAAGTTAGTGTTCATTCACCTTCCTTTCCGATTCCCCCGTTCCTCCTTTACGGAACTTCTTTCCTCCTCATTCCACCCTTTTTCTTCCAAAAAAAAAATCTCCCCCCACGGAAGCCATGTTTTTTACCGTTTCCATCTTCAAACGATTTTCAAACTTCGCGCTTTGGCGCGATTTAAAAAAAAATCGCCAAGGGGCTCTATCAAAGTTCGATTTTACCATTAATATTTCTAGAAGTGTTTTCAACGAATGTTTGGTGCAGCAAGGCCAGATTTGGCTGTTGTGCTGTAAACATACAATCACTTATTCTGAAAGAATTAATGAATAAAAAACTTCATCTTATCAATAAAATTATAGTTTTGAAAATTGTGAATGAATCTGACTGAGTTTTTGAACGACGTAACTAATTATAAAATGTAACACCGAGCTTTTAAAAAATTCGATCAAGGGTTGCATTTAGTTTAATTGATATTCAATTTGGCAATTCAAAAAAAGTCTCAAATGTAATAATAAGAAAGAATATATTTAACATAAAACAAAAAGTAACAATTCAAAAAAATTTTAAAAGATGGGAATTTTGTACACAAAAAAATTCAAAGGCCCTAAACATGAGGAAAAATATTTATTACAATACAAAAACACCGCAATACACAAAAGTACATTAAAATCCCAACGCAAAACCATGTTCCAAGTACGGAAGATACTAAATAAAAATTGACATTTACACAAAAGCAAGTCAGCACAAAAAATCAATAAATAAAACATCTATGCAATCTTGTGTATTATACTTAACCTTAATAAAAAGTTAGCGTATACAACAAAGAATAGGACTTTGCACATATTAATTAATACTGAAATTATCAAACATGATTGTTTATTAACTTTGTACTGAAAAGCAACACAAGGACTATTGGCGATGGACCTCGTAATTTTGAGTCTTGGTCAAATATGAAGACTTCACCAGTACTTTTACCTCAATTCCTAAACTTCCACACCAATGGCACAACTTAGGACCTAGACAGATTAACATGCATGAGCCTCACTCTACATAATGTGTTTCGAAATTATGAAAGGGAAAATTAAAGAGAAAAACTAACGAGATTGTACATTTCAATTTAGTTTCTAAATCACGTAATATTATTATTAAAAAGGAATAAAAAAAATGTAAAATATTTGTTCATTTAAGTTAAAATTGAATGAAATACGATGACACTCGTATTCCTTTGACTGTTAATACATTAACAAAAAAAAAAAAAAAATTAATGACACAATTAATAATATGTTAATTTTGTTACATTACTCAAGTAATCATAAAAATTACACAGTATGCATGTCAGAAAAAAAAAATATCATTATGTAAAGTTTCATATGGAAGAGCTCCCCCAAAATATTTATACTGAATAATTCTACATAAAACCCTATAAACATTAACTCGCTGCTTACTGTTGGAAATAAATTATTTGGATACTGCCAGGAGGTGCCTTGTCTCGTTTAAGTGACAGTGCACAGGTTCATGGGTAATATTTCAGAGTATGTTTTGTTCTTGAAAGAGTAAAGCAAGTTTGGATTTAATTTCTCCTCACTGCTAAAGTGGGATAGTAAAAATGTGGGTAGTTTGGAAGCCCTTGTAAATATTTGTTTATGTATAATTGGCATGTAGAGACTAAATAAATGTGGTAGAAAAGTATCACTCTTCCTTGTTGGATTATTGTTCTTTTACATATATCTTGCAGTTCACAATAGATTCAGAGGCATGAAAGACATTAATAAATATATTAAAAAATTGACATAAATAGAAATATTACATTAATTCCAAGTTTAACTATGTTGCATTAAGTATGCATGAAAATTACACAGCAAGCATGCAACAAAAAAAAAAACAATTGTCAGCATTATGTAATTTCATAAGGAAGAATTTCCTCAAAATATTTATACTGTTTATTTCTAAATACAACCCTATAAACATTAACTCACTCCTTGGATTCTTGTATTTTACTATAGATTCAGAGGCATGAAAATGGATTTTATCTTTTAAGTGAAAGTGTGGGTATTTTACCTTACAATGAATTTGGTGGGGTGTGTGCATAACTCCCCCTTCGCGATTTTTTTTTTCGATTTAAAATTTTTTGAGCAATATTGATCCAGCTGAACTCAAATTCAGAAATACTGTGCCAAAATAAGTGACATTTTCTTTAAGATTTCATTTTCTCTTTATTTTTTGAAGAATAATTAAAATTCTTTTCCCAAAAAACTTAACAATTTTCATAATCTAAGCCAGAAAAGAATTGTACTCTTTTATTTTACCAGCCAATATTTTTAATAAGCACTCATGAGTTGAAGAGGGAAATATCCTCCTCCCACTCATGAAAAATTGTTTGCTATGCCCTTGGTTGTGTTAAATGTAATATTGGATAATATATATCTTAAAACTATAAACAAGTAACATTTGTTAAACAATATGTTTTAAAATTATGTGTTTGCTTAAAAAAAAATTTTTTTTTTTTTCAAGAATATTAACTAAATCATTAGATCAAGTTTCTATATACAATTTAAATAAATCATACCAGCAAATTAATATAAATTTTGTATGGGTTTAAATCAAAATTTATTAGAATTTATAATTAAATTTTAATGTTATTTCATCATTACATATATATAATATTATTTTAAAGAATGGAGCTGAAATTTATACAAGACGTGCACATTTTTGTACTATATTTATTCATAAGACAAGAAAGTCTATAATAAAATGAGCAGTTTCATTACAAAAGAAGAGATATTTATAGACATACAAAAAGAAGAAAATACTATTCCCACCCCATCTGAAAACATAAGGATTATGTTCATTGATTAACATATATGGGTTTTAACTTGCATCATGGCTATCAGAAAGAAGTTAAATGGGTTTTTTTTTCTTTTTGGAAATAAATAGAAGAAATTTAAAGGCTAGAGGATACAGCAGTCCTACAAAACTAATTATTACAGACACGAAAAGAGCAAAATATGCTAATTTGACATCAAAATTAAGTGGTATGGTTATGACCCCAATCAACTGCAAATTATATATATAATATAATGTTAATTTCTTAATGTATATAGTACGTCATCCCCTAGTGATTGTATACTTGGTGATTTAAAGTGTGCAAAATGGCAGCTTTACACATTTACAAATAAAAGAGATATTTAGGCAACATAATAATGCCATTGATCTAACACAAAAGAAGAAATCGTAATCACAGATGGTATGTGAATTTTGGAATAGGAAAACATCAGCTACATAAAACCTTTCCAGAATAAATATAATCATTTACAGAACCAGTTACATATTCTTTAAAACTAAGTGGATTATTCATTATATTTAGTTGCAAAAAAAATAATGTTGTTCAAAAAGTTGGTTAAAATTCAGTATCGGGTGTCCCTTGGCCCACTCTGTAGAAAGGCCGCCAAACTTGCATTACATAAGCAGTGACATCATGAAGACTTTGCAAATGAGAAGCAAATCAAAATAGTACAGATTCAATTAGAGGAATCAAATGTGAACATTAAAATGTAAAAAAAACATATTTATAAATGTCTCAAATAATTGTTATGTATTCATAGTAATAATTTAAACATAGGAATTATTCATAATTCCTATATATATATACACATAAAATTATTAATAAATTGGTAATTCTTATTTACAAACAATATTGTATAAATGAGAATTCTTAACAATTCTTATTTATTAACAATTGTTAATAAATAAGAATTTTTCATAAACAATTCTTATTTATAAATAATTAATTACTAGCAATTCTTATTTATAAATAGGAAATATTTATAAGCAATTCTTATTTATAAACTATTATTTATAAATAAAAACTGTTTGATAATAATTACTTAATAACAATTATTATTTACAAATAAAAATTATTCAATTTTTAAATAATTTTCATTTATAATAGGGTACTTTTCCATTTTGCCGGTGCAAATCTTGCCAAGCAGACCTTATTGGGGACAACAAACAACATACACATATTCCATTTGGCATTGGTTGTATCATTTTTGGCAATTTTATTGCTTGCACCGGTGAAATGGAAAAGTACCATAAATTGTTATAAATAAATAACTATAATTAAGCAATATTATATATTTCTAGTAATAATGCATAAGTAACACATGATTTTACCCTTTCTTCCAAATCATAAAAAGAACGAAAATTATACATTTCCGATATTCTTTAATCTTTCACAACAACCCACCAAAGAAACAAATAGCAAATCTTGATATCACAAAAGATGGTTGAACATTGTGCACATGTTCTTTATTCTTGAATGTTTTTGACAAATAACAATCAAGAATAAAGAACATGTGACATATGCAAATTTTCCACATCATATTACATGCATCAGGATTACCATAACTTAAATTGCCATATTTAAATTGGGTACTTGTCTCTTACAGTGGCGCCCGTCAAATTACGATCACGCAAAATTGGTGCCTAACTCCTGAAACCTATCGGTGCAATCCTATTTTAGTTGGCTTCTAGGCCAGTTTTCAAAAATTGTGCCAAATCGACGCCAAAATCAGGTTTTTCAATCTCGAAAGTTCGGGAAGCTTGGAAAAGATGGCATTATGTTTCAGAACACAAATGTTGGGAAAACATAGCTTTGAGCGGGGTTTTCAAACTGGATAAATTTTTAAAGATCCTTCACTCACCTCTTTCAAACTCGAACAAGCAGCCTTGGAAAGAACTTGTACTCAGGAGAAACTACGGAAAATTATGAAAAGCAGAAACATCAATCAAATAGCAGAAGTTATCCAATAAAAGAAGCGGAATAAAAAACTAATAATACACAAACACAGGATTAGTGAAACACTATAGAATTCAAACTAGTTTAGAAACGCATTGACGGACAATTCAAAATGTTCTAGAAAATCTGAGAAGTCTAAGCTTTGCAATTTAAGTGCCAAAATTCATAACAAATGAAAATCAATAAAAATGAATGGTTAAAAAAGTGTAACATAAAATACTAAAAAAATGCAAATTTTTGGTTTCGAAACGGAGGCACAAAAATCTACTAACCGTGATCAGCAAAAAAAAATAACATCCAGGGACAGCTGAGTGAGTGTGTGACTGTGGGGTTTAATGGCGCCAGAGACAAATTATCCAGAGAGAGGTATATAAAAAAAAATAGTTGGTGAACTGAAATTCCAATTAAAACGGCAAATTCGAAAGCATTGTCCCACCGAAAGCCACCATAGTGAAGAATAACATGGTCAGAGAGAGGTATATATATATAAAAAATAGCTGGCAAACTGGAATCCCACTCATATCACAAAATCAAAAGAGTTGCCTAGCCTACAGCCACCACAACGAAGAGAAAACGGGGTAGCCACATTTGGCAAAATATTTCCAACAGAAAAAATACCAGACATCACAAAGCCAGCTAAAATAGGATCCAACCAACCTATCTTTTCATACAATAAACTCGGGAATATTTCTTAATCACTTGGCCATTTATTATCGGGCACCGCTAAAATAGACAAGTACCTTAAATTGTTATCAAACCCAAAAGTTGCCAATCACCCAGGGACATACGATAATGAATTTTAACCAAAAAGTTACAAGTGCAAATCAAGAAACAATTTATTTTCATACAAACAACTTTCCAGTGACATAAAAATATTTTATTTGAATTGGATATTTTTTCACTTAAATTTACATTAATTTTTCATTTCATAAGAACCTTATTATCACACTGTATAAATCTAAGCTATCTGTTTATCATGAATAAGTATGTGTTTACTTAAATCTATATTTCGAGAGTATGCTTTGTTGCAAACATCACAAACATAAGGCTTTACCTTAGTATGAACACGTATATGAACTTTTAGATCAGAATATCGAGAAAAAGATTTGCTGCAAGTTTCACAAACATGAGGTTTATAGTTGGTATGTACAATCAAATGTGACTGCAAGCGAGCTCTTGCAACAAAAGTCTTCTTGCAAATTTCACACACATAAGGCTTTTCATTTGAATGAATAAGCAAATGTGTTTTTAAAGAGGAATTTCGAGAGAAAGCCTTACCGCAGACATCACAAACATACGGCTTTTCCTTGGTATGAATACGAAGATGCGATTTAAATAGAGAATTTTGAGTAAAAGCTTTGTTGCAAATCTCACAAACATAAGGCCTTTCATCACTGTGAACACGCAAATGTGACTTTAAATTCCTAATATAATAGAAACCCTTGTTGCAAATTTCGCAAAAATAAGACCTTTCACTGATGTGAAGGCGTTGATGATAAGTTAAAGCACTCTTTTCTGAATAAGCTTTTTGACAAATTTCACACACATAAGGCTTTTCTTTCGTATGAGTACGCAAATGTGTTAATAAACCACTATTGTAAGGGAAAACTTTCATGCAAATCTGACAAACATGAGGCTTTTTGTTGATATGAATATGCTGATGTCTTTTTAAATCATCCCTTTCACAGAAAGCTTTAGTACAAACATTACAAACATATGTCTTTTCTTTATGTACACACATGTGACCTTTTAGATTTGAAATTGTATAGAATGACTTGTTGCAAATTTCACAAATATAAAGTTTATTGTTGGTATGATGATTTGAATGTTTGTTTAAGCTACCTTTAGAAAAGAAAGCCTTCTTGCAAATTTCACAAACATATGGCTTTACATTTGAATGAATAAGTAAATGGGCATTTAAATTTGATTTTCGATTGAAAGCCTTGCCACAAGTATCACAAACATGGGGCTTTTCGTTTTTATGAACAGATAAATGCCCTTTTAGATTACTATTGTCAGAGAATGCCTTGTTACAAATTTCACAAACGTAAGGCTTTTCGTTATTATGAACACGCAAATGCGTTTTTAAAACACTACTATAAGTGAAAGCTTTGCTGCAAATTTCACAAACATAAGGCTTTTCACCAGTGTGAATACGCTGATGCTCTTTTAAACTACCGGTGTGAGAGAATGTCTTCTGACAAATTTCACACACATAAGGCTTTTCTTTAATTTGTATCGGCGAAAGCATTTTTAATTACCACTAGATAGGAAACTGTCAATCAAGATCAACAAACACGAGGTGTCTCTTGATGTGGATTCGTAAATGCACATTTAAATTGCGTTTTAAGAAAAATGAGGTTGTACGAATTACAAATATACGAATTTCCACACGTATGAGTGCAAAATGAGATTTCAATAAAAATATTTATAGCAAATTCAAAGAACAGTATTATGTCTTGACTGGCAGAACATGTTGATGGTCAGCTACGATTAGTGAACACATTAAAAAGACCACAAAATTACATCAAAAAAGTACAGTCATTAAGAAAATTAACAGTTCGTAATTACACAAATCTTAATGCAACGGCTGATCCCAACAACTTATTTGTTTATCTTCGCCTCTCAAGTTGTTGCCACTCGATTCACACTTCTACATTTAAATGTTCGACTCAGTTTTTCTGCAAGAGACGGCTCTAGGTTTCCACACATCGAAATCTTTACAATCGCATTTTAAAAAAATGCAAAAATGAATGACCCTTTGGTAGATTGCTACAAATACTAATAAATCCAAAACAATTATTTTTAGAAAGGATCTGGTCTCCTGGACTCAAAATTCACTTTTAGAAATCACATACAATTCATCATTGATAAAAGCTGGGCTAAAATCCATAACTGCATCCCACTCAGCATCCAAAACACTAAACTCTTTTTTCTCAATATCCCCAATAAAATTCTATTCCACTAACAAATAATCAGACCAATTCAACGCTTCTCCCGTGTGGGGCAATGTGACCCCTACACACATTAAAAAATCCAAATAAATTACTTACTGTAATAACTTACTCTCCTTGGAATATCAGAAATTCTATCAACACAAGGATATTAGAATCCTTCAAATTAATAGCCATTTCAACTATCTATCCAGACGCTTCTTTTTCAATTTTATTAATCATACAAATCCACCAATTAAAGCCAAGCTTTTATTTGCACATAATAACGGAACCCATCCATTACCGCGTATCAAACTTACAATATTTATTTCCATTTCAGTTCCCCATAGCCATAAACATTCCAACTGAAACATTTTCGATTTATCCTAACCACACTATAATCCCCCCCATCACTCACTGCTCTCCCTCCTTCCCCTATCCTATTCAACCACTTTATTCTCAAAAGCAATTCCAGCTTAAATCAAGCCGAGCATGTGTAATTAAAAGTCTATATAAAAACTTCGCTCTATCCATATCTCTCCTTCATTTCCTTATTTCTTTAAACTCCTCGTTTTCATAATAAAAAATCTTTAACCCTTCTAAGTAAACATTCTCCTAAAAAATGTTACTTACTAACCTCAAGTACTCGAGATCTACCCAGCATAAATGTGTGAAGGTAGAACCGTTTACAGAGGTGAATGTAAGGTAAAGAAAAGAAAAAAAAATCTCTTCCTGTATATATCTGTCAAGAAACAAAACAAATAATATTAAATTAAGTTTCTCGTTTTTTCAGAATTAGGTATGTCAATAATTACTCATTAAGAATATCAAAATTTGATATACATTTTCTGTCGTTCCGGGGAGCTGGTATTTTATTTCTGTAGCTGCGAACAAAATAAACTCATCACCTATTCAAAACGAAAACTCTGAACTTCCTTTTAAATAAAAATATTTATTGACATTAATTACTATAGTTACACATCACTACAAGACACAACACAGGTTACATAATAGAGCAAAAAGCATTTTCTCTCGTTCTTAGTTCTTAATTCAAGTTAGAGTTCTGTTTTGACGCTGCTCACTCCCAACAACTGCGTCCTCTGGCGGGAGTCACGTGGTTTCAGATGGGAAAGTATTCAGTTCGGAACAGTATCTCATACATCCTATATCTTCACTCTTCTTTCTTTCTTTTTTTCTTTCATGGTTAATCATATGTGTTTAATACACATTTTAATATACTCGATTAACGTTTTAATAAATTTCATATATATATATATATATATAAGATTTTCGTCTCTGTGTAGAAAAGTTAAATATTACGAAGGAATTTGTAGAAAAGGGAAGTTGAATATTTTTCCCTACCAAATATTCATTTATAGTGAAAGTATGATCGTAAATACATTGTTCTTGAAAGGATATAGTTTGTAGCCAAGACGTTCGAGACGATCCGAGGGAGATACTTTCTGCGTTGTATTACACTATTTTTTCACGACATTCATCATTTTTTTATGATCTTGTTTTTGGCAGCGTTGTTTGTATAAGTTGCACTGAATGGGAGGTACAACAAAATAGTGAAACTGAACGATCAACTATTAAATGATGCAGTCCTCGAAAAGGATTACGTTACTAACGATGACGTAAAATGAGTCTTAGAAATGATGTATGACGGTTTTTATTCATCCGGTACATAAACAAGTTTTAAATGCAATTATAACTTTCATATTAATTATATTTTTTTCTAAAAAAAAGGGAACACAGTTCTAGTTATGAACTCTACTCCTTCCAAGGCATTTGTTACGGAACATTTTTTTAAAAGAATATACGAGTATTATACTCTCACAGGAAACTTTTTTTCTCCAAGAAACAGATATCCATTCTGCAATTTTCAAAGCAGTCGCCTTCTTAATTTTCCCGGAAACAGTTAAAGGGTGGTTTTCTAAATACTACCAGTTTTCGAACTCTCTTTTTATGTATCTTATTAATGCTTACGTCAAACCACTTCTTCTGTAAAAAAAATCGCCTTCCTTTTCATACTTGCGTCATAGTGAACTCGACACGATGCTATTATTGATGTATTTGATGTTTAGGTGATTAAAAAAAAGTGTATACAAAAAGTTCATAATTAATTTCAAACAACGAAGATCAGGATAGACTGAATACTGAAGATAAATTGTGAAATGTTCGAGTCATAGATGCCGGGGGCCAAAATGGACGGTTACTGTGAGGCACTGGGCCTTCTAGTTGTATAGAGCTCGTCAGCGGCTGTGGCAGAAACGACGTAATTCCCGAAGGCGAAACAGGCCTTGATGAGCGTTGAGCTCGCTGAAGGACTTAAGTCAATTCTATGTTTTCTTTGTGTATTTTGCGTGTGTTTCATATTTGTAAAGTGTCGTTCTGTAATAAAAAAAATCGATTTAGAAATGAATCCTCCTAATTAAATGACACCATAAAAGAACCCGCTCTTATAGTTATATTTTTCCATTTGAAAGAGATCGGACTCAATTTCCCCATCCAACAAATTTTTCCACCTTTGATGCTAAGTCGCACACGATTTTTAGTAGCATTAAAATTAGAAAAAAAAGGGCGGCTTAGATTCGAATAAATACGGTATTGTTATTATTCAAAAGTAACTGTGTACCATTAATAGATAACAATTTTGGAGACAAATATATTTTACTTTAATATATTTATGAATGAAAATATGATAGAAAGAATAGAAGAACTGGTTTTATTTGAAAACGTTTTTTCTTTATTTGAGTGAAAAGAAAAACATTAAACGTCACGTTACTTAATTTTTGAGCTTTTTAAAAGAAATTTTTATAATAGCTTATTCCTTTCTTAATCTATGTACCTTCAGTTAATTCTGTTGTTCGGAAATATATACGTATTGTAAGAATTTAAAAACACATTTCCCTTCCTCCATGACATTTTTTTATTCAAATAACATAAAGCTTTTTTATCTTCTTTCTGTACTTCGTAATGTTTTTCAAAAATATCTCTGTCGATATCGAATTTGACTAAGATGTGTTTGATTAAGCATTCCGCAAAATGTTTTACACGATTTTCTTAAGTATAATTATTACATTTCCTTTACTCTGATTTCATGTTCAAAACATTTCAACCAATGTCATTTGACTGGAAATATAGTCAGTGTATACAGTTTCTTTCTTGAGTTGGTACACCCCTGTCTACTTCCTTATCATAATAGTCCTAAGACGAACAATATCAATTAATGCCAATTGACTAAAGTGTTGCAATTTCTTATATTCTTTTTCTTTAAATTTAATCACACAAATTCAAATGTATAATTTCTATTACTTTCAAAATTACAATTATCTTTCAATTTGAAATTCGGGGATTAATTATGAAAACTTAAAAAGGCTTATTTTTTCAAAAAATAACACACAAAATACAAATATGTGTTTTCTCAAATTTTTTTAATGTTGTTAATGACATTAACTATTTTACAATTACTTAAATATATTTAAAACTCTTTAACTTTTAGTTTTTAATTAATATATTGTGGTTTTATTAAAAAGCTTTTTTTCTTGTTGCTTGTTGGAAAAATTGTTTAATACACCAAATTTGTAATTAAATATAGAGAAAAAAATTTAGAATTTCTTTAAAATTAATGCATGATTGATCCTTTCATGAAAGAATATTTTTATTGAACAGACATACTCCTTAACATTTTTAAGAATTTGAGGCATTCTTTTTGAGAACAATCCATTCTAAAATGTACAGTAAATACATTCGAAGTTAAAAAGACAAAACGTACCTCGCTTTAGAGTTCAGAAGGTCGGTGGGTTATCTTCGCATTCGTCTTCTTTTTCTGTAAAATCTTAGTAGTAAGAATTTCAAATACTCCTAAAAAAAGATATCCAGGTTATTTTGATAAAAGTCACATATTTAAATAAAAGCTATGTATAGCTATTAAAAGCGAAACGTAATTTGTGCAAAAAAAAAGGTTTAAAGTAATCAGGACTGATGAGTTCGTAAGTAGTAAGCGGCGTAGTACAGGGTACGGAAGTGACGTCATACGCCTCGCCCCCTTCTTGCCGCGTTGGTCTGGATATACTGATAAGGTTATCATGTGTACCTACTGTATCGATAAGGGATCCCTCCCCGTTATCTTTAGAATTATTATTTACGGAGCGATAAGCTCGTTGTGTTGATATACAAGTTTTATACAAGTTAAATGAATATAATTGGTATAAATGAATTAAAAGTATTTTTACTAAAGGTAAATTAAAAAATTTTTACACAAGTTAGAAGGAATATATTTTGAATAAATGATTTAGCAGTTCTTATTTTTCTTAGCGCAAAGTTATTGAATTGGATATTATTATTTTATGTACTTTTTTTTTCCGTTTGAATGAACAGAATGAATATATTTTAATATAAATTAATTGGAATATATATATATATATTTTGATTTCTTCACATAAGGTTTAGGAATTGAATATTTGCTGAGAACATTTTTTTTTTTCTCGTTTGAATGAACTGATTGAATATATTTTGAATTTTTTTTTCTTATGTTCTTACGTAAAGTTACTTATACTTGATTAAATATTAGCTATATGAAGTTTAAAACTTTTATATATGCGTACATTGTATGGTATATAAATGATTAATATTTTTACAAATGAAAAGAAACTCTTTTTTAAAGCAACGGGTTGTTGTTTTTATTTTATTTATTTATTCTGTAATTTTACCTCCTTGCTTAAACATTATTAATGTATACATATTAACATTGTAATAAAATTAAATGAATAGACTGTAAGAAACACACTTTTACACTCATGGACAAAAAAATTAGCGCACCAAGAAATAATTGCGGGATCGTAACGAAACATGGCATGAAGGTACATGTCGGGAGATATGCAAAAGATTAAAAATGCAGTGTGATTGCGCATTACGTATAGCCGGTAGAGGGCGTTTAACGTCGTTCTCCGTGGAGTGTAAAACAGGTAACCAAAGCTTGTTTGAGTGTGCTGAATCACTTACAAAGGAAGAGCTGAGGTAGACATGCCATAACGCCGTTTTCGAAGACAACATGAGCAGCTGTCTCATATTGTCTTCGAAAACGGCGTTATGAAGAAGAAATAGAAGTAGAGAATCATCTGCATAATGGAAGCTGGGTGGTCAGCTAGGCGAGTAGCTCATCAATTAGGACGCTCTGATTGGGTAGTGAGAAGGTGTTGGGACCAGTGGATCCGAGAGATGTCATTTACACGAAGACCAGGCTCAGGACGCCTCCGACAGATCAATCGTCGAGAAGACTGCCACATCGTAAGAAATGCACGCTTACAGCCAACTGCTTCATTGGCCGCCATCCAGGCACAGGTAGCACCTTCACTAGGGGTCCATGTGTCTTCTCGAACCATACGAAAGCGCCTGGCTGAAGGACATTTTGGATCAAGGTGCCCTTTGCATGTGTCGCCCTTGACGCCCACCCATCGACACCTCCGTATGGAGTGGTGCCGTGCACGAGGAAACTGGACTACAGCGGAATATATCCAGGTCGTCTTTAGCGACGAATCCAGCTTCAATCTCAGCAGTGATGACAATCGTGTTCGTGTGTGGAGACCCCGCGGTGAACGCCTCAATCCTGCCTTTGCTTTACAGCGACACCCCCTCCCACAGCTGGTGTGATGGTATGGGGTGCCATTGCCTACAATACACGGTCACCCCTAGTATTGATCCGTGGCACCATGACAGCCCAGCGGTATGTCCATGACATCCTGCAACCATATGTGTTGCCACTCATGCAACGGCTCCCAGCAGCCATTTTTCAAAAAGGCAATACTCAGCCTCACACGGCAAGGATGTCACAAGACTGTCTCCGCACTGTTACTACCCTTCCTTGGCCTGTCCGATCCCCAGATTTGTATCCAATCGATGATATCTGGGATCATTTGGGAAGGCGAGTTGGGCGTCCCACGAGTCTGAACGAACTAGAGGCAAGATTACAGCAAATATGGAACGAAATGTCTCAAGACATCATACAGAACGTTATGCCTCATTGCCCGATCGTATCGCATCGTTCATTCGCGTTACAGATTGTTCAACATGGTATTAAATCCTCCGTTCTCTTGCCTTTTTCTCTGAAATAAATGACCCTTTTTCTTTGGTTTTCTAATCATTTACTTATACCAAAGTAGTCATTACGTAAGTAAAATTTAGTTTCATTTTGACGACTCCTTGGTGCCCTAATTTTTTTGTCCGTGAGTGTAAAAACAAAGAAATTTCATTCCTGGGTTTGTGGACCAATGCAAGCCTTATTCAATGCAGTATTAACGTAGTAAGTAAAATTTTTTATGAGAAATTCATCACTTCAATTTGTGTCCTTTTAAAGAACGGACTTTATTTTGATTACAGTGAAGATGTTTTCATTTATTATTGCAAACAGTCCCAGAATTGTAACAGTCACAAACATAACAAACACTCCATCCAGCGACCTTTTCTTTAAAGTCTAACAATCTTGTTTAATATGCTACAAGTTTATTTTTTATATTGTAACAGCTCAAGTTAATTTTTTATTTTATTTATGCATTCTTTTTCTAACAACGTTCAGTTAAATGAATTAACATATTCCGACTAAATTTAGATCGAATTGTGAAGTATAAAAAAAAGACCTTAAATTATGTAATTATTACAAGTAAATTTATTAAAAATATACTGTTAATATTTGAAAAAATATTAAATTCGAATATCTAAAAAAAGTTCTTTTCCAAACGAATTTCATATGAATAAGTAAAATAAATTTAAGACTTTTTTCTTTTTGTAACCAATGAGTTTTGATTATATTATATGAAACTAAAAATAAATATCTAGTACTATTCTTGTTCGAAACATTACTTTATAAGTTTTCTGATGTACGGAAAAATTGATTTAAACTTTGAACAATAAAAATAAATATTAGTTATTTTTCACGCAAAATGAATGGTTCCAAAATTATTATTATTATTACAACTGAAAAGAAACTGCTTTTAACACAAAGATATTGGAATTCGCTGTGAACTTTTACCTTTTTACTTAAGCATTATTACTTTATATTTTGTCATCTTAGAAAACTCTGTAATGAACGCACTATTCTACCCGAGATTTTTTTTTCATAAGAAAACTTTGCCATGCAATTTCTTAATATCTGAATATTTTGCTGTTTAGATGTATTATATTATTTTTACTATATGCTTATTATTTTTAAAAAGAAAAAAAAAAGTTTCCGCACTTGTATTATTCATGTTATAAAATTTAAAAGTAGCAATAATGATGAGTGAATTAATACATTTTCTTAATCAAAAATAAATTTAACAATCGAAGTCAGACAGGTTATCTTTTTTTTTTTGTACTTATTTAAAAGTTCAACATCTTTCTGCAAAACTTATATGAATATTATTAGTTCATGCTGTCTATCACGTATATGACGATGTGAATTCTTTCTTTTCGTATTTTTTCTTGCCACTTGAACTAACCATCCAAAAACTGATTTAATATGAAAACGATTTTAATTTTAGATATTTATAAGCATATTTTTTCTTCTCGAAAAAATTCAGTATAACTTTTTATTTTTATGTTTGAGAAAATAAATTTTTAAGAAACATATTATTCTTTTTCTTAGTGTTAGAAGAAAATTAAGTATAACTTTTAAGGTATCCGACTAGGTTGAAAAAGCGTATTCTGAAGAAAATTTCGATTTTTTTTTTTTTTTTCTGATTGTAAATTAAAGTCCTACTTTTCAAGATTCCATAACAGTCTTTATTTTTATTTTATGTGAGGTAGAACTCAAGATATAGCTTTTTTAATAATGCGTAGCAGTTGAAACCAAAACCGGAAGTAGTGGCATTTAAAACCGGATGTACAGGATTTATCCTTTTTTAAAGGTATTAATGCTCTAAAATAATGTTTTAAAACCTTAATTTTAATTTTCTGCTTACTAAGCCGCAGTTTATTTATAATTATTTCAAGCCATTTTGTTGTAGATGATTGGCAACAGTGTTTTCGACTATCGCTAGTGTTTGCTTACATTTTTGGTTCGTGTTATTTTGCTCACTGTTAGTTTGTTTTATTATATTTTGCATTACTTTCAGTTCTTTTTTTTATTTGAAATTAAATTTAAATTAATTCTTCTTCAAAATATGAGTAGAAGTGGTTCTTATAATGCGTTAAAAAAAGTTTTATGGAAACGAAAAGACTTTATATGATTCAGCATGTCAAAGAGAGAAGACTGACTGCAAATGAAACGAATGTAACAGAGTAGTAAACCTGAAAATGACGAAAAGTATTCATCAGGTTATTTAACTAGGGACTTAAACATTGATTGACAAGCTTAATTTGGTCTATAATTTAATTAAAATGAATTTTTCTATGCAGTTCTGTGGCAAATACTACCAAAAAAGTATTTATTGAGAACTATGCATTGTGTTTGGTGCTTACATTAGTGTTGTAAAATTTAATAATATATTTGATGGTTTATTATGCATATTAAATTAAATACACATTGTTTATACATATAATAATGTACAGGGACACACAATATTTGATAGAGAGTGCACTGAAGTATTAAAATGCTAATCACTGTCAACAGCAAAAATTTCCAGTAGAAAGGTTGGTGCCATAAGAAAGAAATAGAAACACAATAATGGAAGAAAAACATGGAATGACCTATAAAATTGATGAATTTCAAGATATTTAATTTTTTAATTTAAATATACATAGATATTTAATATGTGTGATTTTATTAAAATAAATGTTTACACAATTTTTGCTCGAAAAATTGGGTATTTTCTTAACAATCACCCTAAATTGAATGAAATTTGGTACAAATATTTAAAAAACCCTTAAGAGTATTACAAACCACAGATTGAGATATATTTACATTTAATTATATTTTATAGTTACTTTCGGATTAAAACATTAATCATTTTTGACGAAAAATCATAATGTCAACTTCAAATGCTTATGCAAAAATCATTAATGTCAACTTCGGATGTTTATGTAATACTTTTTTTTTTAATTATTTCTTAACATGCACTGTGTGACACTTCATAGAGATTATGAAGTAAATATTTATATAAAAAACAACAGTTTTTTATGCCCATTATTTTTTAAATTATGCTGTTTTTCTAGATATTGAAAACTTTGCTAAAATTTCATAAAAGGCATTTTTTTTCAAAACCTAGAGGCAATATATGTATATATTTATATACATTCAAATGTTTGTGATATTATAAGTCTGTTTCTATTGTTTGTCATTATAAAACTTTCCTGATTGTCAATTTTTGAAAATTAGTCTGTAATCCATGTCAGATGTGTTTCGAAGAATTAAAAAAGGTTCTCACTACCATTAACAAAAACTTCCATAACAGGGCTTAGGTCCATCAGAAAAATTAGAAACATATATATTGCAGATTAGGAAGGTATAACATATAAAACTGGAGAATTTGAAGTTATTTCTGTAATATTAACTTTAAGTAACATATGAATATATTTTTTAAATGTGTTTTTTGAAGAATGAATTTTTCACCAAAAGTCATGCACGAAAAACGTGATATCTCCAAAGCATTGCAACTAAATTCAATAAAATTTGGTACACATATTTAATAAGTCTTTAGGAGTGTAATAGACCGCAGGTTTTGAGATAGTTACATTTAGACATATTTTACAGTCTTTTTCTTTCCAAAACATATAGTAATTTTGATGAAAAATCATAAACTTCAACTTCGAATCCTTATAAAATATTTATTTTTGAAATTAATTGTTATTCTGCGGTCAGTTACACTTTAAAGGAAGTAAGAAGTATATGTATGAAATAAAAATCCATTATGTCTATTATTTATTTAGTTATGCTGTTTTTCTTAACGTTGTAAATTTTGCTGAAATTTCATTAAAAAAACATTTTTTTTCAAACACTAGAGATTGTATATGTATATAAATATAATTTTATTGCTTTTTGAGTCTATTTTTATCATTTGACACTAAAAGACTGTTCTGAAAAGCATTTTTTCAAAAATTGGTCTTCGAACCTAGTCGGGTGCCTTAATTTTTGTGTTTGAGAAAATAAATTTTTAAAAAACATATTGTTCTTTTTCTTAGTGTTAGAAGAAAATTAAGTATAACTTTTTTTTATTTTTATGTTAAAAAAATAAATTTTTAAGCAAAATACTTTTTTTATAAGTAGGAAACCAAGAATTTAAAAAATCCTACTCTAAGAAATAAAAAATAAAATTTTAAAATTAATTAAGAAACATTTTAAATAATACATGTATAAGTAATGATTTCAGACAAACACAAGAATAAATATAGAAAATTATTTTTATTAAACAAAATTTTAAAAACATCTGCAGTTCTAAAGACAGGTAATAACAAGTACTTTTTGTATTTTGTTCGTTAGGCAGGTAGGCGAAAAATACAAAAATTAAACATCATTTTCAATTCTTTTAAGAGTTAAGCTTATTCTCGCATCTTTCAACCGATTTCTCTTGGCCAAATCATGATACCAGTACCGATTCGTGAGAGGATGCATCAACAACATGCTTCAAAAAGAACATGAAATAATAATATCCAATTCAACAACTTTGCGCTAAAAAAATAAGAACAGCTAAATCATTTATTCAAAATATATTCCTTCTAACTTGTGTAAAAAAACTTTTAATTTACCTTTAGTAAAAATATTTTTAATTCATTTATACCAATTATATTCATTTAACTTGTATAAAACTTGTATATCAACACAACGAGCTTATCGCTCCGTAAATAACAATCCCAAAGATAACGGGGAGGGGTCCCTTATCGATACAATAGGTACACATGATAACCTTATCAGTATATCCAGACCAACGCGGCAATAAGGGAGCGGGGAGTGTATGACGTCACTTCCGCACCCTGTACTACGCCGCTTACTACTTTCGTAGTTCTGCTCTCTCTTCTTGTCTTCCTCAATATTTCCGTTTCTTTCGCTTGGTGGGGTTAATGTAACAGAATGGAATACTCCCGCCATTGAAAAACGAAATTGTAAAGGAGCTGAATCACGAGTTAAGTCTCTGAGGGGTTTTAATCACTTGTCCAGTCCTGGTTATGACAGAAGAACCTGAAGCAGAATATTGCGTTGCTCGCTCCGGATCAGCAGTAGGAGAGGCGGACCTACTTTTGAAATGCTTGTATGGTCTTCTCTTTGAGGGGGATCATTTTCAGACTGAGAGATTTTGAGATGGAACAGTCTCTCTAATAATCGGAGAAAATTTCCATTGTCTCCGTTTACTTTTCTAGTCAAACAACATTATCCCTTCTAGAAATAATCTCTATTATTTTCCAGAGTCCATTGAAGGGTCCTTTTATTCATGCCCTACACGAGAACTACATTTACGACACAAATTTTTTTAAACCTATCTACCTTTAGGTATTATGTCTTAATTGCCATAGGTATTATCTTTGAAACTTGTTGCGTAGATTATCTTTAATTCTTTCTTTCTATTTCGCTTTTCGTTTCAACTGCTTGGAGTCTACAGAATCGATATCAGGAATTCAAGATAGGGGTAATTCTTGCAGAAACATCGTGAGTGTTAGTGATGATGGATCTCGGTTGTCTACTAAAAGGTAGGTGATTGAAGGAGGACTTGTCACTTGTTCACATTCGCATTAATTCTTCGTAATTTAAAGGTGAACCGTCAAAAAAAACTCTTCTTCAGATCTCTTTAACCATATGAACAAGCCCTTCCAACGAACTACCCAACTGGATTCAATAGGTTGATTGAAGCTCCATCCTATTCTTCATGAGGAGGCTTCAGCACATTTAGAATTTCAATAGACTTTCTGAAGAGCTCTGTTATTACCAACAAAGTTTGTTCCGTTGTCGAAACAATTCATATACGTTTTGCCTGTCCTAATAATAAACCTTCGAAAAGATTGAATTAAAGTCTCGACGGATAATGAGGTCACTAAGTCTAGATGAAAGACACTATAAACTGCGCAAGAGTATAAAACTATCCAAAACTTAGGACCATCAGCGAGATTAAGCGGGCCTGCTAAGCCAAGACCAAGGACGTCAAAAATGACTACTTCTTTAACTCTATCTTGATGTAACATTCCTGGATGAACTTTTATCCTTGACACAGTGAATCTCTGGCACATATTATATTTTCTGATGACATTTTGAATGCTTTTCATTGATTTTAATATCCAAAACTTTTCTCATAGAGGAGCCATTAATATTCTGACGCCAGTATATGGATCCTAAAGAAGTTTCTCGTACATTTGACTTTGTAAAAATAAGTGGTTAGATGGCAAAGTAACAGGTAATCGAATATCTTCGTTGTGCTCACGTTGTACAATTTTTGCTTTACTTCTGATATTTTTATTACCATCTTTAATGAATCTAAATGAGTGAATATTGGAATCTTCTATTCCTACAAAGAATTCTTTTTGAATTAATTTGTGAAGTATTTGTAACCTATTCCAATTCATGTACAGAAATCATAGTTGACAAGTTTTTCTCAACATTCTATGTGTTGTGAGAATCTATAAATTCAGGCTAAAAGCCTTACTAATTTTTCTGTAGCATGAGAACCTATGGTAATATCAATCATCTTCCTTTTTTTTTTTCTTTTCGAAGAAACTCAAAAGTTTCTTCTTTCTTTATTTAATCTTTCTTCATCTGGAAGTCATACGGTTTGAGGCCATTCTTCTCTGTATACGTGCAACCATGATGGAATATCCGACCATTTTGATTTTCGTAGTTGCTCAAAAACATCTTTAGGGGGGAAGATACATGGGGTTCGTATTCCCAGGAACATGTCTCCAGTCAGAAATTTTAGTTAGAGTTCTTATCTCTTGGACTCTATTATTGCCAAATCTTTTCTGATCATCCCTGGCTGAATCTCTTCTGATCCATCCCAAAGCCGCTTACTAATCGCTCAAAATACTGTAGCATAATTTGTTATTTTCAAATCAGTTGTAATAACTTTTGCAAGTCTAACAACAACTAGACAATAAAGCAGGTCTAGACAAGGTATAGTCAACACGTTTTCTTGTATCAAATATATGAAGTGTTATCATTCCCATAATCAGCATTTATACATCGGAAATTTCTGTTGTAATTGATTTAATTTAGTAGTAATTTAAGGATACAGGTTAATAATTCCTCTCAATTTATTTTATGATTCAGTGTTTCTTGCTCTATGACTCTTTCCTTTAAGTCCAGAATAATTTTCTTACAGGTGCTAAAAAAATGTTTTCACGTTTCTTCTTCTAAATTACTTCCTTTTTTATGTTTTAATACTTCTATTAAAGTCTAGACTAATGTTGTTTCGAAAGCGTAATCTCATATTCCAGAAAATGATCTGTTCTTTTTGTAAACAAACACACAATTGTGTCTCATCTCAAAAACAAATCTATTTCTTTCAGAATTTTCTCATGAAAACAACGAGTCTCGTTATGTCGAACTTTGTTGATGTATATTCCCTTGATTTCTGATACTTTAATAGATTTGTCACTACTAATCCTAGATGCCGAGGAGCAAAGGTTCGTTTGATTTAAAGACTTAATTTGGTAATTACATTTGCCATCTAAATTGCTTAAATTAATACGATAACATTTATGACTTTCTGTCATTTCTTTGCGACTCCAATGAGACAATATTTAATTTGTCTTCTTAAATTTCTAAATTTTAACCTCTTTTGCTGTATATTTGCTTACATCTGCATATTGAGATATTGTTTCGAGAAGAGTTCTTAAATAACCTATTAAACCTTCTCCTGACACTCGAACAAATACAGTTTGCGAATGAGCCTCCTCCGTTAAAACCTCTTTGTTAAAACTTTATTTTCAGTCACCACCTAAATTTTACCTTGATTGTTTAGCAACTTACATTAAGAAAAACACATCAAGGATAAATGTCCTTTTTACAAACCGAACGAATAACGGAAATTTTATAATTTTTAGATAAATGAACTAATTTTAAATATCGAAAACAACAGCCTTTTATTTTTATATAAAATATTCTTTCTTTCTTCATGCGATAAACCTTCAGCATAATCACATTCTTTCGAATCAGAATGTTTGGAACAAAATATGTAAGTCAAATGCTTTTTCCCTCTTTTATTTCTGAATTAAAAAGAACGGCAGCTATGTTTATATCATTTTTTTTTCATCTCGCCAGTAGTAATTCATATTCTTACACCGACATTCTGTGTCTAGCTGATTCCAGGAACATCGCTTCCTGTAAGGGAACCCTAACCCCCCCCCCCCCCCGCGAGTTATGATTACGTTAGAGTATCAACCTTTTCCAAAGCATTCAAATGTTTACGTAAGATATATTTATAGATCTTCCATTGTAAGATCTCCATAATCAAATAACTTATTATAAATAAATACCAAATGGTGTGGAAGTAACTTCAATAATAACGAATACAATTATATGCTAAATGTTTCAATGGAAATTCCAAGTGATTTTAAACTTCTTATTTGTTTTGATGAATATCAAAAAAATTTTGAAATCTCTTTGCGACACTAAAATTCTTAAAGGGTGCTGCATGCACTAAATTATTTATATATGAGTTAGCAAGATATCTTTTGTGCAAAACTACCATTCAATAATTAATATATTTCTAATAATTTTCTGTTAAAATACATAAATCTGCAATCGTACATAAATCTGTTCCCCTTAAGTCAGCCTCTAGATAATTAAATTTGTCTACGTCACCTGAAAGTTCGTTATTGTGTGTTGCTGTTTCGAATGAGTTCCAGAAAATGAGCCATTGGCTGATTTCACCATAAAATTTTCGAATGGTTATTTTTAGTAACTTAACACTTACAGTTTCACATTGTTTATATCTCTTTTATTTTCTTTCCAGAAAAGTTCTGAACCTTATGATGATGAAATTGAAAAAGTGGAAGATTTGGTTTATAATTATCTTTTATCTTACCTGAGTTTAAATGCCATCCCATCTTTCACCTCACTAACTGAAGTTTCAACCATCATCAAAAAATTAAACAAAAGGAAAGCCCCAAATAAAGATTGTATTCACAACGTTACCTTCAAATATCTTCCTTTAAAAGCCATTACTCATTTTACCAATATTTTCAACAAATGCCTACTACGATCCTATTTCGCTAAGAAATGGAAACATGCAATAATTATCCATTTTCTCAAACTAGGTCAAAATCCCTCTCTCCCCTTAAATTATCGCCCATTAGTCTTTTGAATTCTATTACATTGTTTTAAAGAATTATTTTAAAACGTATTTTAGATCTCACAATTTTAAACAATATTCTACCCGACTCCCAATTTGATTTTAGATCCCTTCATAGTACTGTCCAACAACTCCTGCACATTGTTAATAGCATCGGTTAGGGATATAATTCTAAACAAATCTCTAGATGTGTTTTCCTCGATATCCAAAAAGCGCTTGATCGCCACTGGCACAATGGATTTATTTATAAACTCATCAAATTTAACTCCCACCTTATATCATTCTCTTAATAAAATTCAAAGTCAAAGTTAATTATAATTACTCTGTAATTAACCATTTCAAAGCAGACTTTCCACAAGGCTGTGTAACTCGCTATGTTTGTATAATTTGTATACTTACGACTTCCCTCAAAGTTCTCATAACAGTCTTTGTTTTTTCGCAGATGATGATGCTATCCCCACTTAAGATACTTCCATAATATCAGTTATTCTCAAACTAAAAAATTTTCTTGAAAATTTTTTAAAGTGTCTCACCCTCTGGATGATAGCATTAAACATTACCTTCAGATATTATTTTCAGAAAAGCCCATACCCCCTCGCTACAAATTAAACCATTTATTAGAAACATCTCATGAAACTTTGAGATCAAATATCTCGACTTCTTTCTGGACTGTAAACTCATTTTTAAAAAAACACCAATATTATAATTACTAAATGTTCAGCAAATTTCATAGCTGTATCACTCTGATAGGTAGGTACTCTGTACTTTCCAAAAAAAAAGTTAGACTATACAAACAAGTCATGAGAACAATAACTCTCTAAGCGACTCCATTTTGGGGTCACATAGTAGCCACCCATATTTAAAATATACTAATCTTCCAAAATAAAATATTAAGAATAATAGCAAAAGCACCTTGATACATTGGAAACTCCGTATTACTCAAAGATCTTAAAATTCATCCAATCAAACGCATATTGCTTACCTATTTAGGGGATTCTACAATAGATTAAATGATCATTAAAACCCGTAATTCAAGCCCAAATCCTTTTTGCCCGTAATCTTGAGACCAGCGCTAATCCCTATCAATTCTACAATAACTATTTTAACTTACAACTTACATAACATCTCACATTTCAAGTGTTATCCATTTAAAATTATTCTTACCTGTGGACTAATAAAACCTAACCCTACTCTACTATGTTTCCCTTTCACATTATCATATATAAGAAATAACATCCCTTCAGAAACAACTTCGGTTTTGGTATTCTTTTGTTTAGTCTCACACAACCCTTCAACAAAAGGTCTAAGTCTCGTTTTCGTTGCTCCTATCTTTTATCCCCTTCTTCTTTCTTCACAGCTAATTTTCCTAAAAAAATTAGCTATCTATCTCGTTTTTAAATGCCCTTCCTACTTAAAAAGAAATTTTTAAAAAATGAAGCATAAATATAAATTACACACATTGACATAAAAATATGCGCACCATGAAGTATGAGTGGGATTGTTACGAAACTTGGCATGAAGGTACGTGTCAGGAAACGGAAATGCAGAGTAATTGGGCATTACATGATGCCGCCAGAGGGCGTTGAAATTCGTTCTCCTTGGATTATAGAATAGGTAAGCTGAGCTTGTTTACGTGTATTATATCTGTTGCAAAGGGACACTTTTTAACAAGAGATGCTATTACGCCGCCATTAGACACAATTTGAGCAGCGCGTATCTGCCGGGATTTCGAAGGAGCTCGTTCTGGAAGTGTAGAGTTTTACTGCGAAGGCTGTCTGTAGTGAGAACAAGTAAACTGGTGAGCTGAACGTTGCTGACATAATTGTGACTATCCTTAAAAGTGCTGTTTTGTTCTGGTATCTGTATCGCTAACCTGAAAAAGGGCTGTGTATCTCTTTGTGCTGTTCTTGTCCAAGTTCTGTTACCTGTGTGTCATCCTGAAGATTTACCAATAGAGCTTCATTTGTTATTAAAAGTGCTTTGTTTCTGCGTCACTTAATTGTGCAAGTGCTATGTATTTGTTTGCACAGTTATTGTCCAAGCTGTTATATCTGTGTATTGTTCTTGAGGCTTTCGAATAAAGCTTCAATTTTTGTCATCTACCGAGTTGTACTTGATTTCACTCTTGCACACGCTCAGAAGAATTTTTATAACAATATAGAAAATACACACACACACACACACATATATATATATACATGTGTGTGTGTGTAGAACGGTGGTGATGAGATTGTACATCCCGAATCTACATCGATTTGCTCTTACGCAAAGGGCTGGTTTGTCTAGGGAAGTAATTCCCTTACCGGATTCTATGATTATTTCGTAGGAATTCAATGATAAGGCTCAATTTTTTTTACTTCATTTTTTAATTGGAGGGAGGGAGAGGGAAAATATTACAACAGGAATAGATGAATTAACCAATTCATCGGAGAAAGATAGATAACGGCCTCATTGTATCGCAAATCAGTGATGGGCAGTGGAACGCGCTCTGGCTTACTTACTTCCTTACGAAGGAGATACCTACTTCCTACTTCTTACGCGGAGTTTACGAAGGAGAGAAAAGCTGAAAAAAGAGAAAAAAGAGCGCGAGAATGAAATGTCGCTTAGTTTTGTTTAGAAATAGGGGACGTTGATTCGCGGTGCCATCTATCGAGTAACTGAGGAACTGGTTTTATAGTACATTGGAAAATACAATTAATTCTTTGATAATTAGCAAAAAACTCCTACAGAGTTCCATCCCTCCAAATAGAACTGGCCTCCAGGTATACTGGAATTTGCAAAACTTCACTAATTATATTTCATACTTTTTAAAATAACTTATAACACAAAAGAAGGGAAGAAATGAATTTCAAAACTTCTTAATATTCTACATGGAGCAAAATATGTAAACAATTTTTGAAACACTTTATCATATAGGACTGATAAAGATACGGGTGTAAAACAACTTAAAATGTAAATAAGCATATATAGAAAATATAAATAACACAAGATAATATGAAGAGTACATTAAAAGAAAATAACATAGTATGAAATTAAATCAAACGAGCTTTATCAAATAATATGTTTCTACATTTGATATTTAAATGGTGTTAATAGAAAAATATTTTATCATATCGGTTTTTTGTATTATGGAGCTTTATCACATTAGCCGATATATATACTATGTGTATATATATATATCATCTTGTAAATTTTCCAATTTTCAGATTTCATTTCTTCTGGCATCTTTTCTTTGTAATTCTGTTCTATATTTGTAAATGCGTAAGACTGGATCTTCAGACAATACTTTCTTTAACTTTTCGAATGCTTCCTTTTTTTTGTGTGTTCCAAAAACAAATGGATTTTCTTTCCTCGTGAGGTCGCTTAACGGTTTCGTAATTTTCGAGTAATCTTTGATGTATTTTCGGAAATATCCTGTTAATCTTAGAAAACTTTGTACTTTCTTTACGGTCATTGTTTCTGGAAACTTTGCAACTGCTAATGTCTTTGCGATTGAGAGCTTGATGTTTCCATTCTCTACTAAGTGACCTAAAAATTCAACTTTTCGCATTAGGAACTGCCACTTCTTGAATTTTATCTCCAGATCATATTTCTTTGCAACTTCGAACACAATTTTAAGTTTTGGAGTCTTTCCTTCTCATCTCCTGCTGGAACAATAAGATCACCCATACAACTTAATAAAATTCTTTTACGTATCAGGTCTTTAAAAATGCTTGTGACAAATCTTTGAAAAATACCTGGGCTCAAGCTTAACCCAAAAGGAACTTTGTTGAACTCCAACTGTCCATCTGGAATGATGTTAGACGTGAATTTTCTGCAATCTTCATCAACACTGACGTGGAAAAAACCGTTTCGTAAATCTAACGTGGATTAAACTTTTGCATCTTGTAGAGTATCTAAAACATCTTCGATGAGAGGTAAAGGAAATTTATCTTTCACTAGCTTCTGGTTGAGTTTTCGATAATCGATGCACATTCTCGAAGTTCCATCTTTCTTTTTGACCATTACGACTGGACTGGCGTATTCTGATGAGCTTGGGCGTATGATGCCTTATTTGAGCCATTCTTCTATCTGTTTATTTACTTCTTCTCTTTCCGTAAATGCTAATCTGCGTGTCGATTGACAAACTGGCTCATCATATTTTAAAATAATTCGCATGGTGACATCGGTGCTTGCCGTCTTTTCATGCTTGCAGCTTTCTATCATTTTTGCAAGTTCTTTTTTGATCTCAGGATCAACGATGTGATTCAGTTCTACTTTCTCGACGTTTTTCGCTAGTATCTGCATTAAGAATGCTTGATTTTCATATTTAATAAATTCTACACCATTCTTGCTGAAGTTGACTGTTGCTCGTTCTAAAATACCTGAACTTATGACTGCTTCGAACTTTAGTTTTGTTATAGGTACTACATGCCAAGTTAGAGAATAGTTTTCTTCATCCATCTGAAATTCTTGTTCGAAAGATCCTATCGTAGTGACTTGAGCATCACCTATGCCTGTTAAGAGAATTTTGTTCTTCGCTAGCTTCGTTGGATCGATGATTCTTCTGCTGGTATTTTCTCATAGTAGACTCACGGTACTTCCGGTGTCGATAAGCGTAGTAATTTTCTTGTTTCCAAACATTATTTCCTTTGTGCGTAGATTTTCTAGACTGATAGTGGCACATGTTGCCGTTGGCATGCTTGTTTACTCGTGAAATTGGTTTTTCTCTTCGGTTGGCTTATATTTGGCTCTGGAGTAATTCATTTGAGCGTGATTAGAAACATTTGATTTTGAATATCTTTCTCTTCCGTGAAATCTATTTTGGATCCGCTCAGGTGTCGTCCTCGTCACTTGACCGAGGTCAAAATTACGAGATTCGTTGCCAATAGCTCTCTTTTTGTTTTTAATGCGATGTTAATTTTACCAACCAATCATTCTTCCTCCATTGACGCTGCTTCCGTGTTGAACCAGCAATGTGTGTGGATTCTTATGGCATTGTTTGTTGCATCTGGTGTACCATGTGCTATTTCAAAAAAAAAAAAAAAAAAAAAAAAAAAATTGGTGAAACTTACTTTCGGAACATCCCTCGTATATTATGTACCTTTGAAATAATTCATATATTAAGCTGAATTTTTTTATTATTATTATTAAACTATATATTATTATGTCTATAGGGAATTTGGAATTAGAACTTTTTTATGTCTGTACTGAATTTGGATGAGAATGGGTTTGAACGCATAAAAATCTGCCATTTTTATGCTAAAATACAAAAGAAATGGGATTTATGTTTGATTTATACAGAAAAACAAACTATTGAATAGAGCTCCACAAAATTAAATTTAAACTGTATTTGCCATCTGTATTGAAACACATAAGTTATATCTCATTTCCCGAATTTAAACAGTTCATTTTAATTAAACAAAATATCTATTTTTATCTTTACTGGAGAGGATTTAAGGCCATCTTCTGGTAATGTTAGAAATTAGAACTCTGAATTGGAACCCTTTTTCCGCTAATAAAAGGCTCGATCATTAATTTCACACACATTCTGACCTCGCTATCTTTTACAGAGCAGCATATATTGTGATATTACTCTTTTCTATCCAAATTAATTCTTTTTTCAGACGTACTAAAAAAGATAACGTTTTCTTTTTCCTGATTTCCTTTCCTTTTCTTTTTTTAAAAGCGAAAATTATAATTCTTTTCCCAATAAACTTCAATATTTTTATTCTATAAGCCAGAAAAAAAATAATAATTATTTTGCTTCCCAATATTTTTTAATAAACAGTTGCTTCATTTTAATATGACAGTGCTTTTCATAACACTAATAATTTCGTTGTATATATATGCCATGCTTTATATTAAGAATAGATAAGAATTATATATTTAAATAAGAATTATACATTTAATAATAATTATTTTTTAGATAAGAATTGAATATAAAACAAAATTATTTCATTGATTAATTCAGAAATATAAACACACTTTCACATCTTAATGTCTGGATAAATAAATGAAAAAATTAAAAACATCTCCTCTTCTAAAAAGTATATTATAAATGAAAATATAAATTAATATAAGATATCAATTTAAAGAAAGGAAAAATTAGTATTTGTATTATTTTAATTACTGAGTTGTGTATATTCAATACATAAAATAATTGTGTGCAACACAAATTGAATTTCAAATGGATATACATTTATAGATTAAATTATCTTGGAAAATTTCAAATATTCTTTTAACAATATTTTGAGGCATGGAATTAAAGACCTAAGTTTAGTAATGGTATCTAAAAAATAAATCATCACAATTCTTTCAAAAATTTATGTTCATTTCATTTTTTTTAATCAAGAAGATAAACTGAAAGAAAATAAAGATATTTAGCATATCTCTGTGTGACATAATGTAAAAATCAGATTTCCCACAAATTGACAATGCACTATTTGATTGCTGTTTATTACCTTGAACCTCAAAAGAAATATCTGTAGAGACACATATTAGATGCATAATATTCTTATCAGGAATGTGAAAATCATAAATATAAGTAAATTTAAAATTTCTTACAAATATGCAACATCTGTATGCCAATAAACTTGTTGTAAGAAATCATTAAAACTTTTTGTGAACTATATTGAGTAGTCACTTATAATTGTATCTTTCAGAATTTATTAAGATGCATTTTACTCTATCAAGAAGTTTCTTAAATTTTCTCTTTCACACTGTATAAATTGACTGATGTCATTCAAAATTTCAACTAAATAAAACGCTTTAAAATTTCACTAATTAAATGCTTCAGCCTATCTCTAAGTGATGTAATGCGAAATTTTAATTTTCTCAAATTGATGATATACCGCTGAGTATTTTGAACCTCTAAAGAAATATCTGTCTAGAGATACAAATGTATAGCATTCTGATCAATTATACATGTAAGTTTAAAAATTCTTATAAAAGTCTAACTTCTGTATGTCAAACGACATCATGTTGTAAGAAATAATTAATACTTTTAGTCAAATATACTGCAAATACATACATAATTATATCTTTCAGAATCAATAAATAAGATTTGTTTTATTTTAAGAAGTTTTTTCTTCTCTCACAATACATAAAATAATTGATATATATCATTTTTATTTTAATCTAAAAAAATGCTTTAAAATTTCAATATTTTGAAACATTGCAATTAATAGCATTCATTAATTCTTATTATAAACTTTGAGTTTTTACGTCAATCATTTTCACAATTTTAAAAACAAAGAACATCTTTGACCTCTCCTTGTAAGTTGGAAAGCATGATAATAGAAACAATTAGCAATGACAGGTAAATGAGATGGATGAAGCAGGAGTGGTGTTACACATATTGAAAAATGTATATCTTCAAACCATAAACATGCAACACTTGTTAAATAATAAATGTTTTGAAATAATGTGATTGGTTATATATAAAATAAAATAAAAAAAAATTGATTTCCAATATTAAAAGCTAAATAATTACAACAAATTTCTATACAATTTAAATATATAATGTACGAATTTGTGCAAATGCTTGTATGAATTTAATTCAAAATTCAATAGAATTTTAAAAATATATTTTACAGGAATTTCATCATAATAAAAAACAAATACATATAGTTATATTATGTAAAGGAATGGAACAGAAATGTATGAAAGACATGCAAATTTTGATACTACGTTTAATTCTTCATAATGGAGAGAGGGTGATTTTTAGATATGCAAAAAGTAGGAAACACTATTCCCACCTCATCTGAAATATAAGCATGACTGACAATTATGGATTCTGACAGGCAATCAGAAAGTAGTTATAAGGGTTACACATTTTGTTATTTTTCTTCTTTGAAAGAATTAGAGGAGATGTAAAGGCTAGAGGAACCTTATTATCACAGACACTATCAAGGCAAAATATGGACATTTGGCATTGAAATTTGGAGGTACAATTATGACCAATAACTACCACAATTCTATGTATAATAAAATTAAAAAATATACATATATATTATTCACAGAAATGAAATTTTTTAATTTCTATATGCATAAGATACATCATCCACATGGCAATGAAAATGGTCTGCGTTATAAACTTAATGATTTAAAAAGTACAAAGCAACATTTTTACACATTCACTAATTACAATAATATTCAAGTAACATAATGCCACCTTAATAAAGTGATATAAGTAATCATTATCACAAATTAAATGTAAATTTTGGCAATGAAATCATCACATACACGAAACCTCTCCAGCATCAAAATATAATCATTTGTATAATCAATTAGATATTTTTAAAATGAAGTGTTTTATTCATTACATTTAGTATCTGTGTAAATAAAAGTGTCTGAAAAGTCTCTAAAATTGCAAAAAATAGCAACAGTTTTTCACTTGAGAACAAACAACTCTCTGTGACATAAAAATATTTCATGCGAATCAACTTTTTTCAACTTTATATTTATTTTTGATTTTATGAGAAATTTGTGTTGTCAAATAAAGGCATTTAACTAAATAAAGTACAATGCATTATACACAATTAATAAGAAATGTATATGAAGAAAAAACATACCATATGAGGATTACAATTTTAATCAATATCATAATGTCACACCATAATAATAAATAAAATAATAAGTAAACAATGGCCAGTTAATACAATTTGGTAAACTTACATTTAAAATATTTCTGTTTATATTTTTTCAAAATACATTTTTAGATATTAATTACTTATAAAACAATGTTTTAATGATTAGAGATACACTAAAAATTAAGACCAATTTTAAAAATATAAATGTAAATAATTATAAACACTAAAGAACAATGATACTAAGAGAGAAAATCACAAATGGGAATCATGCAAAAAGATAAATTTAGATGTTTTCCTATTTTAAATTAATGTACAAACTAAATATAAGGTAATGATTAGAACTTGAAAATCATAAAACTAGGATACATAAAACCCAAAGGCATATGAATAACAGTAAGTAATTTCTCAAATACACATACAGCTTACATTGTTCAATGAATAAGTAAAATGCCACGTTAAAAAAATTTCATGGTTCACTGATTTCCATGAATGAACCATAGTATATATAAATTACAATAATCGAAAATATCCTAACATGAAATTGTAGATATGAGCCATCTATTTAATATGAACAAGTAAATGTTTATTTAAATCTGCATTTCGAGAGAAAGCTTTGTTGCAAACATCACAAACATAGGGTTTTTCCTTAGTGTGAACACGAATGTGAATTTTTAGATCATAACTTCGAGAGAAAGCTTTATTGCAAGTTTCACAAACATAAGGTTTATGGTTGGTATGAACAATGGAATGTTGTTTTAAGCTATCCCTTGCGATGAAAGTCTTCTTGCAAATTTCACATGCATAAGGCTTTTCATTTGAATGAGTAAGCAAATGTATTTTCAAATAAGCCTTTTGACAAAAAGCTCTGTTGCAAATATCACAAACATAAGGCTTTTCCTTGGTATGAATACGAAGATGCGCTTTTAATTTTGAACTTTGAGCAAAAGCCTTGTTGCAAATTTCACATATGTAAGGCTTTTCATTCCTATGAACACGCAAATGTGATTTTAAATTACTTTTATAATAGAAACCCTGGTTGCAAATTTCACAAAAATAAGACTTTTCACTAATATGAATACGTTGATGATATTTCAAAGCACTTTTTTGAGCATAAGCTTTCTGACAGATTTCACATACATAAGGCTTTTCTTTAGTATGTGTACGCAAATGTATTAATAAAGAACTATTGTGAGGGAAAGCTTTCAAGCAAATCTGACAAACATAAGGCTTTGCATTAGTATGAACATTCAAATGCTTTTCTAAATCACTACTTTCAGAGAAAGCCTTGCTGCAAGCATTACAAATATACGGTTTTTCTTTGGTATGAACAAGGATATGCTTTTTTAGTTCAAAAATTCGAGAAAAAGCCTTGTTGCACCTTTCACAAACATAAGGTTTATGGTTAGAATGTACAATCGAATGTTTTTGAAGACTATCCTTTGAAAAGAAATCTTTCTTGCAAATTTCACAAACATAAGGTTTTACATTTGAATGAATAAGCGCATGTCTTTTTAAATTGGCTTTTCGAGAAAAAGCTTTGTTGCAATGATCACAAACGTAAGGTTTTTCATTTTTATGAATATTCAAATGCTTTTTTAGATAACTATTATCAGAAAATGTTTTGTTACAAATTTCGCAAACATAAGGCTTTTCATTACTATGAACATGCAAATGTGATTTTAAAGCACTACTATATGTGAAAGCCTTGTTGCAAATTTCACACAAATAATTCTTTTCACCCGTGTGAATACGCTGATGCACTTTCAAATTACTACTTTGAGAGAAAGACTTCTGACAAATTTCACACATGTAAGGCTTTTCTTTGGTAAGTATGGGCGAAAGCATTTTTAAATACCACTAAGGAAAAAAAATTATGTCAATTTTGGCACACATGTGGTTTCTTATAAAGGTGAATTTGTTAATGTTCATTAAATTGACGACTGTAGGAAAAATGATTTTTGTATGTCCTACAAAAATATAGATTTCCAATTGCATTAGCCCATGAGATTTTCAAATGAAGGATTTGTTGCAAATTTTGGATTAATATGATTTCTTCGTCAGCAGAAACGTTTATGCTAGGCTACGATATGTCAACACATAAAAAAGGCCACAAATTTTTTTGAATACGACAACTGTTTACGAAATTATCAGCAAATAACATCACATCACTTTCAGCATTGATTGATTGCTTTGTTTTAATTAAATATGCAGCAACAAAGGCTATTATCTTATGATTGATTGATTGATACTAGATGTAGGGCAACAAAGGGGCCATTACCCTTATCTGGATAAATTCTTTTCAACAATCAAATAGAGGCGAGTGCCATTCCAGTGGACTCTTTATTCGGTATCGTATTGAAACTTTGAATGTTTATCAATATTAAAACAAGCATATTAAAAATGTGTCTAATGCACATATGAATTAAAAAAACCACATAAATAAAAGAAAAGGGAGAGGAAAGTGAATGAATGAGGATGAGATATTTAAAATGAATAATAAGGATGAGAATTTACAATGAGGATGAGATATTTCAATAGATTAAAAAAGATTTTTTTTTTACTAATCTCATCGAAAGATAAAATTGTAAAAAATTTTATATCATTTTTTAACCTCTAAATGCTTTCGATAGACCCCCACTATGTCTGATCTTCAGCAAGAGAAGAGTATTATTTTATAAGATTTTTTAAAAAAAAATTATTATTATTATCGTAAAATTACTATTGTAATAAATAAATAGGGGTATCTTTACTTAGAGGGGTTGAAGGTTTTTTTTAAACGTGCCAAAATCGCCAAACAGTTCCAATTAACGTTCCAATGTGGTAGTCGTCCAATTGTCGGTACGTCACACACGATGACGAAGAAAAGATCCTTAGAAAAGCCTGAGTAATGAGGCTTTCCTTCGCTACATAAAAAAGTTCTATACAATTATACCTTTTATAATAACTGTATTTTGAAAAACGAATTCTTTGCATCAGTTTCGAAACCTGCTACATAAGCAATTTAAAAAATATTTTTATATGCTAGTATTTAAATATTGATAGAATTTAAAAATCACTACTAAAAAGAAACTCCAAATAAAGTTATATATTTTTTAATTCATCGTATTTACAAAAAAAAAATACATTCTCTCATATAAAAAGTTCCAAATACAATTATATATTTTGTACTTGATCGTATTTACAAAAAAAAAAAAACAATCTCTCATACATATAAAAACTCCAAATGCATTTTCCAAATTCAAAATATATTTTATAATTGATAGAATTAAAAAAAAAATTACATTCTCTTACAAAAAAAAAAGTTCCAAATGCAATTGTATATTTATCATTCATAGTATTTTAAAAAATATCATCTCTCTCATATATATATGAGATACATATATATATATAAAGGTTCCAAATGCAATTATATTTTTGTATTAATTGCCTTTTTACAACACTCTTGGTGAATATTTTAAAACCTGTTAAGGAAATTAAAAATTTAAAAAGATTGTAAGCTTTAGAGAGGAGGAGGTATGTCATGCAAGCAGAAAAGGATATATTTACTACATTCCATTATATATAGAACTTGCAATTTTATTAATTGAAACAGTTTATAATTATTAAAATCATGAAAACATATTATTTAATAACAATGGAAAGCCATAGAGCTTATCAATTTGTGTTCACGACCTCGAGGTACCGTAGTGTTCTTTTCTCTCCCATGGAGTTTATTGTCTATGGTAAACATGGGTGACGCGCCCCCGGGATACGATAGCGATATTTCGACTCTCCTTGTCAACCAATATTACTTTTTTCCATTTTTCAAACATTTAAATTATAATTACACTTTTTTTTGCACAACATAGCCGTATTTGGCTCTCGCGCTATAAAACTTCATCAACTTTCACTAATCAATTAGTAAGAATAGTAACAAAAAAATTAGACTGAATTTCTACAAGTGAGATTTTATTTTTCTCTCTTCTTCTTTGTTTTTTTTAATTCTAAAGTAACTATTACATTTATTTCATAACTGTTCAAATATGAAACTATAATTGAAAAAGTTATTTCCGATTCCAAGGAAAAATAGATTCAATAAACTTACTTCATTTAATTTTGGGGCATTTTAGATGAAATAATACTACATTTCATTTCGTTCTTCTCTGTTTCAATACTCCATTTAATTCCTTTGAATAGAATTACACATGTATTGTAAATTTATACAAATAGTTTTGTATTTCTCATCGGCATTTCTTAATAAGATGATGTAAAACTTTTATTATTTGGTTTCTATTTTTAATAAATTGGTTTTGTTAAAAAAAATAAAATTCAACAGATGTCAAATTTAACAAGAATGTATTTGACTAAGCATTTTGCAAAATGTCTTTAACTATTTTTTTTAAAAAAATTTATTGTATTCTCTTTACGGAGCATTCAAGTTAGTAATATTTGAATCAACGTCATTTGATTGTAAATGCAAACTGTATATACTATTCCTTACGGATGGCGTTGATTAGGATTGATTTTGAGAATTTTAAAAGCATTTTTTTCAAAAAATAATGTACACAATACAGATTCATATTTACATTTTCTCAATTTTTATTGTTGTAATCAAGGACATTTTTAACCATTTTATAATTATGTAAACATATTTAGAATTTCTACTTTTAGTGTTTAATTAATATATTATTGATAATTTAACTAGAAAAAAAATTTACCTTTGTTGTAAAAGCTGATAAAATCATATTGGTAATAAAACTTCAAGACAATAAATTACAGCTTTAAAACTTAAAGTAAATGATTGATGATTTATTAATATTTTTTTAAAAAAAAGGGAAAATATATACTCCATGTGAAAGCCCAAAAATTTCGAATCAGATTTTTTTTGACATAACACACTACTTACAAATACTTTCGCCCTCGAGGCATTACAACTCCCAGATCAAAACTGAGAAAAAAACCTCACTTGCGTCTTCTTTGAAATATTGAATTAGTCACAAGAAAATTAAAAACAAATTTATAGGATTCAGTTGTTTAATTCCATTCTAATAAATGTAAAATAAAATATTTCATTTAATATTACAATGAACAAGCATTTGATTTCATAATTTCAAGTATAATTTATGTTTAAATCCAGATGGTAAACAATATTTAAAAAAATTTATAGAACTCCAATCAATAGCTATCTATACTGATCAAGCATAAATCCCAATGGATTTTTTTTTTTTTTTTGAAAATAGATTTGTTATATGAATACTGCAAATTTCTATGCGTTTAAAACCTTTGTTGTCCGTATTCTCCACGGACATTAAAATTCTCCAGTGTAAACTTTTAAAAAAATTAATTTAATGTGAATTTCATTTAAGAGAAATATCTGAAGTTGTTTTTTTTTTTAAATATCTTCCAAGGTTTATTTGGATGCTATATAGCGAACATGACAACTTTAACTTATTTTAATGTTTGATGTGTTTCTAATAAGGTTATTTCAGACGTTTCAGTAGAAGTATAATAATTCTAGAGGAAAATGGAGCTCAACATTTTTTGTTCTTTTAAGAAATTGCAAAAAATAGTTATAGTAGAAACATCATTAAAATCTACTAAATCAAATATTCCTACAATACAAAAGCATTTTCAAACAAATATTTAAACTGTTCTGATAATCATATTTTAATTTTAAAAAAATTGTTAAAAAATATGTTCACATCTAATAGTGTCTTGTAAATAATTTAGATTTCTTATGACATTAAGCATTTTATTGTTCAAATTATAATAACGAATTTTATGTGTTAACTTTTTTTTCTTCTTCCTCCTTCAAGTATTTAATTTTTTTTAACCTTTTAATTTTTAAAAAATTTCTGAATGTTTATCAATATTTTTCTAATTTCTTGGAGTATTTCATTCACAACACGAGAAAGGACTTTTCAAAAATTATGGAAGATTATTAACACATTCTCGTCACTGTAACTGTGAAAACAGTATAAAAATTTGATTGATAAAATCTGTAGAGAAGAATGTTATTGTTCTCTTCAAATACAAAAGATTTGATTAAAAACTTTATAGAAGTTGAATCTAGACGAATGATATGTAATGCAGGAATGAATTATCAACTTTTTTTGGAATTCATAACATATCCGTTAAAATTCAGCAGTATATTTCAAAGTGTTACTGATGGAACAAAAGACGAGTATTGTAACATGATTTATGACAAAAAAGTTCAAACACTTTTAAGTTATATCTTATCTCGTTATCAAAAGTTTCTTACAGTTATAAAGTTATTTAAGAATAATTGCAACAAAATATTTAAATTTTTTTTATTTCCCTTTTTCTTATTTTTTTATTGTTCTATATTAAATGATATCAAAGTTTGATGTTGTTATAGAACGTTTTTTGTTAAATCAGATTTTTAGCATGTAACATGAGTATTAACTTAAAGTTTTTTATCCGTTTTGCTCAATATATTTCCATAATTAGCAATGACGCACAATTACAATTTATACACACTTTTCAATTGTGAATTGTTATAAGAAATTAACATGTATAAGGAGCCAAAATGAAACATAAATAAGTGTTGAATTTTTAAATTTAAAGCGTTGCACTTTTCTCTCATTTACAAAGTCGAATAATCTATAAATTTTAAGTTTATTTTATCCTATAGATATGATGGATCCTTCATATAATATGATTTTGATTTTGATAAGCTCAGAAGAACGGGAACATCTATTAAATCTCAGGGTACCATTTAAATCATTTTAAATAATTGATTATTGTTTCTGTTGAGTATTTAGGTGCATTCAATAAATAGGATCAACTTATTGAATTAAATTTACAACCTAAAATTTCAAAATGGCTGATTATATATATAAAACACTTGAATCTGTTTTTAATAATTTACATGATAATCATTTAGATTAATAACTTTGTTTAGAGTACTTCACTTATTTACTACAAAGAAAGTATCAATTTGTGAATTCTTTAAGCTTATAATAATATAAAATAAGAAATTTTTGAATTTTTTAAAAATCTGAATCGTCGACTTTTTTTTCAATATGTCAAGTCTATTTATTAAAGATTATATTATTTTTTAAAATTGTTATACGACCGTTTCCAAATTAAACGCATACCTAAATTCCAAATTCGATTGGCTTAAATCCAATTTGGAATCCCTGTAAAAGTTACACGAGATCTGTAGGATATGTATACCGTATTCCTGAATTACGATTCAGTGAAAATGAGTCAATCTCATTTTCTTAATTTCAGTATCACACTGTCTTAGGAATTTGAGGTTTAATTTCATTTAATACGAAGCAAACTCCTTTGTTTGATAAGTAAGATTTTGTTTGATAAGTAATCATGACTCGATTACTACCAAAATTGGCCACGGTAGCCGAGTGGTTACAATCGCAATCTCCTGACCAATCAGCCTCTTTTTCCTCAAATCGTGGGTTCCCTAGTCTATATTTCTCAAAAACTCCACTGAAAAGTGGGGAAACTACACTTTAAATCTGATGATACTTTCAGTTTTTGTACTGGCGAGGTGTGGAAGTTTGGTGAGTGGAATTCCAAATCAAGTGTCATCCTCGTCATTTGACCGATGTTCGAAATAATGATATCTATTGTCAATAGCCGAAGTGTTGATTCTTCGTACATCGTTAATGAAACAATCAATCAATACCACGGAAATTAGATCATTAATGAGCGCCAGTGGGTTATTGTTTATTCCCAAAATCTCTTATTACTCGTAAATATCAAAGAAAAATAATGAGAAAGACATACCTATAGGGATGAAATTGGTAAGGGAAGAAGAAAATAATCTTTGGTAATAAAATTGAAAATTTTGTAGATATTCTCTGTCAAATAATAATTTATCAAAACAGAAACGAAGTTTTCTTAACTGTTACAGATAGGGGTAAACATTATTGTATTTTTTAATGTATTATATATATATACGTTCACAACAATTTTATGACAATATAATTTTTTTATTAAATATAGTTCATTACAAACTTTTCGAAATATGCATTCTAGATTGAAGAATCTTAATATATTTCTATTTTATTTTTCATAAAATTCAACTAAACTATCCAAAAAATTCACCGATACTCGAGTTCCTTGATATTACATTTGAAATAATTGATAATGTGTGTTATGGCATTTGATTTTATATATATTATACTACAATAAATTGTTATTAAAATGCATTCTAAAAAAAAGAAAATTTAGTATTTCTGTTTGCCTTCAATTCTGAAAATAATCAAATTCATTTATTTATTTTTTTAATCCTTGTGACTTAACGAATCTAATTCTGACGTTAATTGAAACATTAATTTTTGAAGTTTCACCAGGAGAAAAGAGTAATTTCTTAAAAATTCTTCTTTTTCTTTACTAATTTAAGATTCTAAGTTATACGATCACCTTGTTAATATTTTTCGTCTTTAATGCTAGTACAATATCTTTTTAAAACAATATTCAAGTTTTTAAGCTTTAAAATAAAAATAATTAATATATATATATATATATATATATATATATATAAAATTATATATTAATATTTTAATAGTAATAAAGAATGAAAAAAATTACTGAGTTACTGTACCGTAGTTATATTTACTTCAAAATTATATATATAGCTATTAATTTTAATACTTCTTTAAAAAAAAGTGTATGAAAGATTCAATGTTATACATTATATCAGTTGTGAGTAAATTCAGTACAATTAAACAAAACTTTGTGAGGAATTTGATCATTTTGAAATATACAAGAACGATCTTCAGTAGGGGGAAAAAAAGAAAAAAAAAAAAAAACGAATTAATAAAACTAACTTCCATTTGCTACTACATAAATTTATAATTTCATTTTACTTCTTCTAATAGGTAAGTATTTTTTTAAAAATATTTTTAAACGGTTCATTTTAATATGATAGAATAAAGAAGAAAAAAAACTACATAAAACTCCTTCAACATTGAGATAGTTTCTAGAGATATTAGTTTATTGAAATGATAAATCTTAACATTTAGGAAAAAAAATTAAATTGTACTTAATTTGTTAAGAAAAGAATTTTAAAATTTTGATACGTTAACATGAGATAAATTTAGAATCCACTAACATTTTTTTCATTCATATGATAAATTATTCTCTGCGTAATAAAATATTGCTTGATCACATTTCCATCAGATAAAACGTTTCATAGTAGACTCTTTTGAAAATCCTATCTGCCAGGGGTGAATTCTTATTTGATCATTAAGAATTTCTGCATTTATTATAAGCGATATTTATTTTCAACATCTTCACCTGAAGGATTTCATTATCTGGAACAACAGACTAATTTTCCAATGCTGTTTACTAATGAGATAATTCTGGTATACCTATTTTCTCTTATTTTAAATTACTGTTTTTAAAAGCTATAAACAGAAAAAAAAAAAAAAAAAAAA
>BMAW01016177.1:3311-14117 GCA_019974015.1 Nephila pilipes
TCCTTTAGTTTCTTAACTGTCATTGAAGAATCGGGCTTTAGATCAAATTCTTCCGCCAGGATAAATATATCTTCCCGACGTCCTTTAGCGAGGTAAATTTTGAAATTAAGATGAGAATAGTTAAATAGAATCAATCAATTTGAAAAATTATACTCTAACCGCTTTTACGTAATAACAGCAAAACGTGATTTTAAAATTAGACACGCTTATTATGGTGAATTTCGCTTAATTAATTTGCTTAAATAAATATATATGTATCAAAAATATATTTGAACGCAGTAATTAATGCAAGGATATTTGAAATAAATTGTGAAAATGATATAAATGTTATTACAATATAATTTGTTAGAGTACACCTTTTTTTTTTTTTTTTTAAAAAAAAAATTATTTACCATATCAATAAAAAATCCCTTTGTTAAAATTTTCCACAGAACTGAAACTAAACATTGTGAAAGAATATAAGTAATTCAATTAGAACCAAAAAATATTCAGACATACAGTGAAATAATCATAGAATAAAAAAACAAAATCATTTATTTTGAGAATACACTTTCAATTTGCTTAATGTGGAATTCAAGAATCTGCCAAATATATATTTTTTAAAAGTAATAAGTTATCATTCATTGAGAGAGTGAAATGAAACAGCAGATATTTGTTTCGGCGGTTTTGAAAATATATCATGGGAAAAGGAAAAATGTTTACGCTTTCTCAAAGAGAATGACTAATTACTTATGCATTTATTCATTTCTCGCGTGAGAACGCTGGCTGATTTGAAATCATGGCATATCAATTCACACACACGATAATAAAAAAACAGACACTCCTAGATTTTTAACTTAAGATGACAATTTGAAAATATATATATAAAAATACACTAAGAAAGTAATACGTTTAATTTACTTTTTCTTCAGATATTTCATTTTATAATCAAAAAAAAACATTACATGATGGCACTTCATTAAAATTAGATGATTGTCTGAAAAATAAATATGTATTACAGTATCTGAAATCTTGCGATGAAATGTTCACACAATACACACTGGATTTTTTTTTTTTATTTTAAACAATGCTCTTTCAAGAATCGATGGCTTTTATAAAGAACTTAAACTAAACACACATTTAGATTATCACTAGCACGAATAAATACTTGATGCGAAGTAGTTGAATCTTTATCGCTGTACACTGGCTATTCTTGTTTAGAAGATACGTCGTCGCTGGACACTGGCTATTCTTGCTGTAGAGGTCGATCTGTTGTCGCTGATCATTGGCTAGTCTTGCTGTGAAGGCATCCGTCGGCATTAACATCTGGGAAATTTTGTTGATCTCAGGGCGAGCAACTAATTTTCTTTTCTTCTTGTAGTCATCTCCCATTAATTTTGTTGGCATGTCGAGTCGAACGCTCATAAATTTTGTACGTATTTTGGCATCTGGAGTTGAATGCTAATAAATTTTGAAGACATCCCGGGACGATCACTCATACATTTTGAAGAAATCCCGGCCTGAGCGCCCATAAATTTTGTAGACAGTAGGGTGATGGAGATTGTTCATCCCGAATCTACGATGGGTTGCTCTTACGCAAAGAGCTGGTTGTCTCGGGGAGTAATTCCATTACCGGTTTCCATGTGTTGTTGTTGTTGATATTCAAGGATAATGCACGCAGTAGCTTTACTTGTTTATTAGGAGAGATGATGAAGAGTGAAAAGTATTTACACTATGATATGACAAGTTGACCAGTTCTTCCGATAAAGATTGATGACTGTCTCATTTAACCTATATTAGCGAAGGGCGCTGGAACGCGCTCGGACGCTTGAAGTTTACTTCCGACTCGGGTAATGCGAAGGAGAAGAGAAGCGGACAAAGTGGGGAAAGAGGAGAGCGTAAACGAAGTGTCACTCAGTTTTGTTCTGGGATAGGTGGCGCTGCATGAGCTTATCACATGACTCTGATTCGTAGTGGCATCTATTGAGTATCGGAGGAACTGGTTTTACAGTAAATTGGAAAATAAAATTAATTGCTTAGTAATTAAATGGAAAATCCCCCCCATATATATATATATATTGTAATTCTATGCAACCACATTTTGCAGAAAGGTAATTACAAATACTTTTCACCATAACACGTCGCTTTCAGCTACACGCCCACTACTTTATTCAGCGAAATAAAAAAGAAATTTATAGTGCTAATTGATTGCATTAAACAGCATATTAAAAAAGAACACTTGAGAAATTGTTTTCTACATCTACTGGAATCTTGTAAAATACGTAATTGCTTATTACCTAAAACTTAAAAAATAATTTAGCAAGTGAAGCTTGCCACTTTAATAATCGTTGCGTAGAATCGCTACTAAACAACAAATAATTACAAATATTTGCCAATCATTTCATGTTACGGATAGTATATATACAAACATTTATATAGTTGCAATAATTTTCTAACACAGTTTTCAATAAATAAAGCTTAAAAAATGTTTAAAATTTGTAAGGTTTCCTCTATTTAAGGCTCCTGTCTACCGGACATTTTGATTTCGTGGACGCAATGTTAATCCTATGGAATTTCTACTTTTGCTCTCATATCTGTACTTTTTGATCTATTTGAATGCAATAAAGGGCATCCTAAAGAAGAAAAAGAAATAGTGAAAACTTCTGCAGCATTACTTTATTCCTCCGATTTTTACAAATATTTTTACCCCTATTTTAATGATTCGTTTGTGAGTATTCCAGTCTTTAAAAATATTTTAAAATGTTTTTACGATTTGGAGTTAAAAAGAAATCCCACAGAACTACTTTTTTTCTCCAAATTCATGATTGTTTGCACTTACAGATGTATTTTATTGCATCAAAATAGTTCAAATAGGAAAGATTTGAGGGCGAAAGTCGAAATTCCTTATGATTAACATTACGTCCATGAAATCAATATGGCGTTAGAAGGTAGCCTAAACTTAAAACCTATCCCAAAATAAATACTGTTATAATTCCATCCTGATAAAATAGTTCTTCTATGGCCACAGTTTTAGCAATCAAAAACATTTTTCTTTAAGAAATTCTATTAACGTAGACAGAAAAAGGCAATAGCCTTTCAAATGGGTGACTCGGTATAAATGTTTGAAAACTTTAGTTCACTGTTAAAATTTGTGATGGACCCTACTGATATCAAATGATGAAAACAACCTCTAATTAATTATCATACTATTCCATTAAAAAATAATTAAGAGACACTTCACCGTTTCTCCTGATTCCGACTTAGTATTCAACATGATATATCTAAAACACAAGAAAATATGAAATTTAAATGAAAAAAAAAATCTTAAAACAGGAAGCCATATATTAGCATGTTTGTTAAGTTTTTTTTTAAATATAAAGCATATACTTCCGTAGACGAGAAAGATTCCGCAAATCTATTTCAGTGGATAATTTGCTATTTCTAACATTCATCACGTCTCACAATAAATAAGATGCGTATTAAAATGGATGGCATATATTACGGATGTTTACACAAATAGAAATTAATAATTAAATTATACATTTCTCACGAAAGACGCATGCCGTACAAAATGGTAATTTGTTCCTATAATCGGTGAGGTATTTGAATTTATATATATTGGTAACGTATGTATGTGAACTATTCTTCAAAAAAACCAAGTCTGTACGCTCATGTGAACTCCATATTACAGTCAAGAAAAGACAAGAGTTTTTTAAAATGCAAAATTCTTAACTATGTATTTAGAAAATTACATTTATTTAGGTAACGAAAAAGGAGTTTACAAGAAATTAGGCTGGGGACTAAAGCAGAAGTGATAACATACATTATTAGTAATTATATTTATTACTTCTTTTTTAAACTAAGCATTTGAAATTATTTCTTAAAATATTTTAAAAATAATATTAAATTTTGACATAAAGGTTCCGAAATTTTTTAAGAGGTAATTTAAATTTTCAATTGTTCCTACAGAATAAACCGAGATACATAAAAATTATTAATAATAAAATTTAGTGTAAAATATCCTTTTGTCTGTATATTTTTATTCTGAATATTATTGTATAATAATGTTGATGTTAGAGTAGTTAATGTTGATTTCTCTTTGGTTTCACAAAAATATATATTGAAATAACCACTAGAATGAGAATGATTTAGTTCAGTCAGCTGAAATCTACAATAACGTCATTCGAAAAATCAAGAAGTTTTGAGAGAAATGTATAGTTCTGTATGATGACTGTGTAGAAAAAAACGTCTCCCTCTCTCTCTCAAGGACAATAAGTAGAAACCATTTTTTTATTTAGATTATTATTAAGTATAAATTAAAAATTACAATATACCTTTGTATTATCATGTTTTTGGTAATTCTGCTTACATAAATTTTATTTGTTATATTCCGTTCAACTGTAGACGTAAAGGATAGTACAGAACGCAGTGAATCAATCTTAGCGACTCATTGATTGTATTGTTAGAATACATAATTGTAATTTACGCTCATGGTAACAACTTTAAATAAGAATTAAAGAATTCACATAAAAAAATTCTTTGGAAAGCTCAAATGATATTTATAATTTTAATTCATAAAAGAACACACTCCTTCGCAAATCCGACCTGATGAAACAACCTCTTGCAATCGAATTGCACAAAATCCTGTAGAATATTTTTTTTCAGCAATAAAAGGAATTATCCCAGATTGGAATGTGAAATATTTTAAAAGTTGATGCTTCCTTGCTAGGTTCTGTGACTAATGAACAGACTTGGGATACTCTATACATCTACAAAGAATAGTTACTACAGCAATGCATTTGATATATTTTAAATTGGTATATATTTTGTGATGTTGGTCTATTCTTTATTATTCCTTCACTAACATTGGGGGTATACTGGTCATTTGAACTGAATAAAATGTAATTTCTTTCCAATAAAAAGAAACTGTAATTCGGTAAATTAGATGAAGATCAGATGAGTAGAAAATTGTAGAGATAATTACTTTATATAAGCGAAATAGAACTAAAAATAATAAGAATTGGAGATTGAGGATATCGATAAACTGATAGATATTTGTAAATTGTTGTTGGAATCAACGTACTTAAACGTTTATTTAGGAAGCCTATACGCTATATTCTAGAAATTCTTGTATCCAAAAGAGTAACTTTGTAAGTAATGGTCTTATTAATGGAATATAAAGTATAGAATTACCTGAGTTAAGAGGGATTTGAAAGAAAACAATTACAGTTCGTGATAGAGATTCGAAAGAAAGCAGTCTTTGTTGTTGAGAGTTTGCCCTTAGATTGCACGCATAATCTTGGTTACTCTAACGGCTCAAATAGCACTTTTTAGTGCTCACCGCATATTTTCTTACTACTTTTTCTCTCTGACTTAACTGTTTACCGACCATGGACTTGAATTTTGACCATCAATATAACTCGGAACCTAATGAAGATACCTCATCGAACTTCTCTTCCAGATCTGAAGATGAAAAAACTCCATGCCAAAAACGACAAAGAATTGAAAAAGAAATTGCCTCCTACTCCACCAGAAAAGAAGCAAAATCATCTTACCTGGTCCAACTTAAATTTCGTGGCACAGATACAAATGATTCACTTTTTATCAAAACGCAGAAAAATATCGAGGGATACGAAAATAAGCTTCAACGACTGGAAAGTGAGTATGCTACTTTAGCGCCTTGCGCGACTGCTGGCTGCCCCATCCATTCCCCCCCAAATATCCTCCCTATGAAACGTAAAGATAATCAAGGTTTTATCACCCCCCCTAAAAATAAAACATGTAAAAAACCTACACTGACCTCCTCGTCTAATTTAATTTTACCTACTCAATATCAATTCCAACAACTATCAGACGATGTTACACCCCCAGATAACAATGAAGATCAAGATTCAGATTCAACTCCCAAAATTGTAAAAGCAAAAAATTTACCTCCCCCAATTATGCTTAAAGTAAGCAAAAATTACAGACAACACCTCAAGGAAATTAGTCATGAATTACCTAAACTAAGAACTCGTCTTTCCGGCGAGTACATTAAATTATATACCGATACGCTAGATGACTATAGAAAACTTTCACACCTATTATCCACTAAGACTTATGAATATTACGTCATTCAACCAAAAATTTTGCGTCCATTGAAAATTATTTTTAAAGGTTTACCACGAGATACTGAAATCCAATATATTCAGGAATAACTAATTGAACTTGGATTCGACCCAATCAGGATAAATCAACTTACAAACAGGCGTACAAAAAATTCCCCTTCCAATATTCTTAATAACACTACCTAGAAACGAAACCAGTAAGAAAATCTATGAAGTTAACCTCATATACTATATGTCTATTACAGTTGACGAATACCGAAGTAACAAAGTCACTCAATGCTTCAACTGTAATCTTTTTCATCACAGTTCAGATAATTGCCATATGATCCCCAGATGCTTAAAATGCTCAGGCGCCCACACAACCAGAGACTGTAACATCGAAGGAAAAATTAAAGAAATAAAATGTATTAACTGCAACGAAATTGGACACTCCGCCTCATACGGAGGATGCAAACTCTATCCCAAACCTCCAAAAGGATCAATTACTAAAAGCAACACACCCAACACAAATACTGTTCGTGAAGACTACACTTTTGCAAATGCCTTAAAATCAAACCAACAGATGGCGCCCCAAACGGACGAAAACCCAGATTCATCAAAAAATTCAAAGAAAATCCCACAACATAATGCAAAAAGCCACCAGAAAAATCCTTTCAACAACATTTTTGAAGCCATCGAACAACTCAAAGCTCTTGCCGAAATCTTCTCAATCATTCCAGGACTGCTTACAAATCTCCATAAAATTCAAAATGCAAAAGGACAAGCAAACAAAAAATTCGCCATCTTAGAAGCGCTTATGGATATCTCTGAAGAATAATGCAGCCAATCGCAGTCGTTTCTCTTCACCCATCGCAAGATCAACTTTTTCCCTCATGGAACTTCAAATTTTTCAAGTACATACTCATTAACTGCTCAACAGATGGCGCCAGCTATGCTGGGCTCATCAATCAGCTCATTTCTAAAGAACTTTTCATCTCTACTCTCCAAAATTTTACCCTCTCATCCACAAGAAATTCCTCTCCACAATGTAAATTTCTATTTTATCCAAAGGACTTAATAAATACCAGATTTGGGCTTGTGGAGCGCTCCGCGATCCTGGCGCCCATGGAATTTCAACGTCAACGAAAGAAAGCAATTATTGTAAAGCTTATGTATTCGGTCGTGCTTGGTAAAATGATTTTTCCTGCTCTTATGTATCTTTCTTAAGAATTTTTAGTTTATGGATTTTTTAATTAGAATTTAAAATGGTTTTAGATTTAAATATGGTAAGAAATATATCCCAATTTATAATAACACATCTAGTAATTATGGGTTTATCTTGGTTAAGAGAGAAAACATGTCTTTTTGGGGCAATTTTACTTTCTGGACGGATATATCTCTTTTGCACTTCATCTTTTCTTTTTATTTATATGGGTTTTGAAGGATGTTGTGTTTCATGAGGTGGAATAAGAGTTATACTCACCCTATCCCATTTAAACATCTTAAAGAAATAAGTTTTATTGTAGATTTTACAGGTCATCGGGTAATAGAGTTTGTTCAGATTTTGAAATGGGCTCATTTCCATCATTAATATATCACTAATAAAAACCGGTATCCCATTTTCATGCTGTAGAAGAATTCCAGTTCGATGCAATTTTTTCATGAAGAAGTTAGTTTCTGGTTTTGAAAATGTGACGTTTCTGGAATCAATGGACATATTGATTGAATGGACCGGAAAAGTCTTCATGAGAAAGATGGTAACTGGTAGAGGTGAAACCTTCTGAGACATAAATATTTAAAATTCTTGTTGCGCATTAACTATGTCTTATATAATGTAATAGTGATGTGTGAACCATAAGAAATTGTAAATTGAGTGTTGCGTAAACCACAAAAAAATTGATAACTAACATTTCAAGAAATGGGCCGAGAATTCTCGCTTTGTTTAGTTACATATTAATAAAGGATTGAGTTCTCGAGAAAATTAAAATTCATATAAAATTACGCTCTCAAATCAAAAACAATATTTGGTGTGAAAATAGTTCTGAAAGACATTTGTCGCGTTTATCATATTTAACGGCAATATTTTTCCCAGGGACGTTCTGAAAAGAGGATCTAAAATGTAACATAACACATCGGCTGATAGGCTTCCGGTGTAATTCCCAGATGGTGCCCCAAATACAGAATTAATATTTCTTTTAGTAAGCACTAATCTTCAAAAGTAGCTATAAAAAGTTTATGATGATCTGACGTATGGTTCAAAACTTACAGTGGTTTTAGTAAAACTTCCGTTTTCTTTTAAAACAACGGAGAAAAAAAAGAATTTCGAGTGTTGATGAAACGTTATTTTTTGATGGGAAAAAACACTATTGAAACGAAAGTATTTCTTGATCAGTGTTATCTGGTCTCTGCACCAGGAAAAATGACCGTTATCGACCGGTTTACTGAATTTAAGAGAGGTCGTACAAAAACTAATGATGCGCCACTCTCTGGTGACCCCAAAGTGGTGGTTATAACTGAAAACATCAAAAAAGTTCAGAATATCTTTTTAACAAACCTGTAAGTGAAGTTGCTGGAAATAGGGGAGATTCTAAATATATCAAGGGACCGTGTAGGTTTTACTTTGTATGAACATTTGTCAATGAGAAAGCTGTTTTCGAAGTGGGTGCCGCGCGTGCTAACAGTAGACAAAAAACAACAAGTCGATGATTCCGAGAGCTGTTTGAAGCTGTTTCGGCGAAATATAAAAAGACTTTTCGCGTCGATACGTTACAATGAATGAAATTTGGATCCACCATTATACGTGTGTTTAACGTTCTTAAAGTATGTTTAACGTATTTAGCAATCTATCAATTGTAGGTAAATTTTCCGCATAGGTTTTACATAACGCATTTGTCTAATGTGTAAAATCGATGCTCAATTGTGTTTTACTATTTTCAGAATAATTAGATAATAAATATCAGAGCGAATTAAAAATTATTATTGTCACTGATTATATCTTCATGCTATAATTCAGCACGTTTTTTCACTTTACAATTCTTTATCAGTCGAATTTCAGAACGCTTTTAGTGATAAATATGTATCGCTGCATTCAATTCAATTCGAGTAAACTATATCTACAATTTCTTGAAATCAATCAAACTGAACATGAATAGCAGGAGTTGGTAGTATTATGTACATAATCATAAACTAATCTGGAAATAAATTTTATTCAACCCTCAAAATTAGTAATGAAGATGTTCCTCAATAAACTGAAATTATTGTTAAGAGCTTCCATTTTTTGTGTTCCTGTAGGTAAATTTTAATTTCTAATAAATTTCAAAGTTTAGGTTTCAAACCTTGTAGGTGTTTCAAGTACCTCTGTGTCAAGGGTTATGTCAACTTACTCAAATCTGGGTAACATGTCTTCTTCGAAGCACAATAGTCGGCGAAATTCGAGGGTGAAAGATCCTGATAGACGGGTGTTGAAGAGGATAGTTGCCCGAGAACTCAAGGCTACACTGCCTTAGATAACGTCCGAAATAATAACAAACCATCGGAACTCTTTATCCATGAAAACTATTTAAGGATGGAAACCAGGGTTTTCCCGTACTATCATTTTACCGTAAAAAGTTCATTCTCTAACCCCAGTTTAGATTAGGAAATTTTGTCTGGGCTAAAATCTGGGTTAGATTTAACCACACTTGCGCAGTACACGATTTTTCGTATATTTACAATTTCGTGTGAGTGTGTGAACAATTAAGGGCCTGGATATATTTCAGCTGCTACGAAAGGATAAAGTTTTTAAACAAATCATCAGTTGTTAGAAAATTGGAAACCAGAAGGCAGAGGAAAGTAAAAGGAAGAATGGATATATTTGTAGAAATGAACTACTACCAGTTTCCGAGAAGATTTCGATTAGTAAAACAAACTGTCGCGGTCCTGATCCCACCAATTCAAGTGAAATTTCAGAGTTAACCACTTCAAGTAATGCCTTAACTCCTGTGGAACAGGATCCCTTGTTCTGCGATTTTAGGCTGTTGCATGTATTCAATTAGCGATTGCTGATAAGAGAAATCATTTGAGGTCACGGGGTCTGTTTGCACCAATAAGAATCGATCAATAATTGTGCCGTTTAAGCAACTCGTAGTTATTTATACAATACTGAAACGAAATTTTACATCGGTGACATAATTTTTCTTGACCTCTGTTTCATAACTAAAGATTTCAAAGTGTAATCCAGTTTACGGTGAATACAGCTGTAAACGCGAAAGAAGATATAGAATCATAGTAACACTAATGATGTGAAAAAAGTTTAAAAATTTGAAAGAGTTATTTCGATAGAAACGTTAACTTCATAGAATGTAAATATACATTATCATAATTTGCAGTAAAGTGATTATTTATTATTTCCTAAAATATAACTTTAACTTAAATAATCCAAAATTTTCATGTACATGTATTTTGCCTCAAAAGGTTACATTTAAGTAATGTATAAAAATAATTATTTTTATACCACATTTTATTTCAGTAAATGTACATAAGAAGGAAAATATATCAACCTTTATTTTTTTTTCTGTAGGCGTATTTCTATTTGCAAGAAATGTGGTATAGTTATTGAAAGTTCGTCATACATTATTGAAATAGGGTTTCTGGTTAAGGTTTAAGCTTTGCTGTTTTTTATTACGCATTTGTTACAGAATTTCTTACCGAGATAGTTCATTTGTTTTCTAGTGTTCTTTATATATTTTATTAATTTTTTTAT
>BMAW01016178.1:0-11514 GCA_019974015.1 Nephila pilipes
TAAAACCTAATAGGAACTACATATGGTTTGCAGTATATGTTTTTTTACTCAATAGCATAGTACTGAATTATTCTTTAATATATTATTTTAAAATTATTGAGATATATTTCCTAACTTGCTTACGTTTTCTTTTAATTTCTGTTATTTAAAATATTGAAATCAACAAAAGCAATATTTTAATAGCTTCAAATTACAATGAGCAATAGTCAAAAAAGGAGGAAGACACCAATAATATTTGTGATACCAATTTTGACTAATTACGTAATAGTCAGTGAAGCTAGACAAAATTAGTAACATTATTCAGAGATAACTTAATTGTTATTTTGATGATTAATTAATTTTATTACTTCACTTCTCTCTAAAAAGAAATTTCAAGTACAATTAACCGAAATTTTAAATTTAGAAACATTTTGCATTGCTTCTTGACTTATGTAAATATAGCAAATTGTCTTTCAATGCAAAATGTCTCAATGTTTCAATTGCGTCTTATTCCCCAATACAATATACTTTTTATGCAATATGCTTTTTATTTTATACGTAAAATAAAAAGTTTATGCAATATTTTTTTGAAATGTATTATTTCAAATGTATTAATGTGGAAAAAAACTTATTATTTCGAATTAATGATTACAGCCACAAAAAATACTACTATTCATTTTTTGACACATACAGATATGCATCCTCTCTATATTCTAAGTCTTCTAAATCAGTAATATATTTGTTATCTTCAAAAGTTTAGAAAATATTTGATAAAGTGGTTTTTTTTTTTTTTTTTTTTTTTTTTTTTTTTTTTTTTTTTTTTGACATTTGAAAAGAGATAATCTACTAATTTATAATTTTTAACTACACATTCATTTGCCATGGAATATTTGAAAATAGAAATAGATTTTGAGCAAAGTTTCATTTTTGAATTAATAATACTTTTTTTAAAAAAAAAAAAAAAAAAAAAAACTACTTTTGTTGCATGAAAAAATAAAATTATAATCCCTTCATGTAAAAAAAATCACAAATAGCTTCAATAACAAGTTAATTTTTTTAAAAAATTTACTATAAATACTACGAAATTAATGTTATCACTTGAAATTGGGTTAAAAAAATTATATTTTATTATATTTAAGTAAAAAACATTCTTCCTAAAATAGAAAATTAAGTTCATCCGAGCACAATAAAATATGCAGCTTCTTCCACAAAAAAGTTAAAAGCATACATTTTTACTTATTATTTTCAGGAGTGTTGAGAAAATGTATTATTTTTCTAGTACATAGAATGCATGAATAATTTGTTTTCATATTTTATTTCTATTTGTCTATTTTAAAATTTTGTTAATTAACTCATTCGCCCAGCCACTCACATTTAAATTTTTTTTGAAGCAAAAATTAGCATTTATTTTTAATTTTTATTATCATTCAAATCTTTGTTTATTATTGATAATATATCTTTGCCAAAAATCAAACAATCTGATTGAAACTTGGAACACAGGAAAAAACGTCTTACTTTTCACATAAATGTGTGACACAGTAACTCATATATCAATTTTTCATACTGTGACTAAGATTTGGAAACATCCTACAAATAGTCAGTAATATTTCGGTGTTTTTCGTGTTGTAGGTTCTTTGTTTCATTTTCTGAAGATTCATTCACTACCAGATACACAAACTTTAGTGGCTAAAGTTTTTATTCTTTTGTTAAAGCCACACAACACACACAATTAATACAATATGAAAATTCACTAATACTAAACATTTGGCTGATGTTTCATGCCATTTTGTTCGTCATGCGACCGGTCGTAGCCGCCATTCTTCCTCCTCTTGTTGTTGTTTCCTCTCTCCTCATATCGATGGCCGCGCCACCTATATTGTCTTTTTTTAGTTCGGTGAATCTTACACGCCCCACCAACGGAAGCACATGCGTCATATTTAATGACCAGGTGCTAAAAGAAAGAGGTTAGTCACACACTCACGAAAGAGTCCTAATTCAGAAACAAAATATCTAAACCTTAATTGAGGAGAGTGCACTATCTAACTTAAAAAAAAACACACATGAGGCATGACTTAAAAATGATCATTAATGCACAAATATAATGAAAATAAGGCAATAACATAAGATTATATAATCACGAATATATATAATAAGACTATTATTTTGACACTAATTTTCTAAATATGTACACAAATAGGAATATGCTTTAATACTGAAATAAGTACTACAAAGAACTCAGGTTAATCATCAAAAGGCAAGCGAGAGAGAGAGTCAGCATTGCCATGGTTTTTCCCTTTACGGTATATAATCCGTAAATCATAGCGTTGCAAGGCTAGGGCCCAACGAGCTAATTTTGTACCATGTGGTAATCCTTTGGTCAAAAATGTGAGTGGGTTGTGATCAGACACAACCTGTATTTGAGATCCGAAGATCCAACAGTCAAACTTTTTCAATGCACTTAGCACGGCATAGGCCTCTCGTTCTATTGTTGACCAGTTCATTTGGCATTTGGTTAATTTCTTACTGTAGAATGAAATTGGGTGTTCCATTCCCTTTTCATCGTTCTGTGCAAGGCATGCGCCGACTATAGCAGCAGAAGCATCTGTATACAGATGAAACGGGCGGTTCAACACAGGGGTATAGAGAGTAGGCATTTCGATTAAGCTTTTCTTCAAACATTGGAAAGATTCTTCAGCTGTGTCATCCCAAGGAATTTTATTAGGAATATTTTTCTTAGTTAAATTTGTCAAAGGCAAAACAATAGAAGAAAAATTCTTAATATAGTCACGATAATAGCTTGATAAGCCAAGCAGTCCTCGTAACTGTTTTTTGGTCGTTGGTCTCAATAACTTTGACATAGTTTCCATCTTTTGAGGATCTGGAGCATGTTTTCCAGAACCCACCACGTGACCTAGAAATTTAACTTGGCTCTTTCCGAAATCACACTTCTCTAAATTTACAGTTAGTCCAACTTCTCTCAAAGTCTTAAAAACATTTCCCAAATGTTGCATGTGATCTGACCATGTTTCTGAAAATACTGCCACATCGTCTATGTAGGATCTACAGTACTTTTGATGAGGATTCAACACTTGATCCATAGATTTTTGAAATGTACTTCCTGCATTCTTCATTCCAAAAGGTAGGACTTTCCACTGATAATGTCCAGAATGAGTAACGAAAGCAGTAAAATGTTTTGAGTTTTCTTCCATAGGGATTTGCCAGTACCCCTTCGTGAGGTCTAAGACCGATATAAAATGAGCTTTGCCTATCTCGTATATTAAATCCGTTGCATGTTTCATGGGATATGCATCAGGAATAGTAAAACTATTCAAAAGTCTAAAGTCTATGCACAATCTAATGCTTCCATCTTTTTTCGCCACGCACACCACCGGGTGCGCCCAATCACTATCACTATGTTCAATCAAGTCCATATCCAGCAGCTCATTAATTTGACGTTCGACTTCTTTTTGAAGAGCAATAGGAACTCTATATGGTTGTAATCTTTTAGGTGAACTATCTGCCGTAACTTTAACAGAATGACCTTTCACTTTAGCTTTTCCAGGACGATTCCGAAATATGTCTTCATATCGTCGTAACAAATTTCTTAACTGGTATTTCTGTTGGGCATTTAAAACATTAGGCATTTGATTCAACTTGATATCAATGTTAGGTTGAGTTTCCTTATCTGTGGGAGCATAATGCAATTCACCAAAATCGGTATCTTGATCAAATATTACCCCAACATGATCAACTCTTGAGATATAAGGCCTTAGCTTATTTACATGTAATTCTCTAGTACTACCGTCTTCCATTTGAACTAAACAAGAGTGGGGTCTAGTGAGCTGTACTACCTTGGCTGGTCCTATCCAAGTGTTAAGCAATTTATGCGTAGATGAAGGAATAAGGATTTGTACTTCATCTCCAACAGAAAAACTTTTTTCTCGTGATCTCAAATTATAGTGTGAAGTCATACGTTCCTGATTTTTAGCACTGTTTTCTGATGCGATTTCGTGTGCATCTTGCAACTTCTTTTGCAGTTGTTTCAAGTATTCTTCAACAGAACGAGCAGCACTAGTAGGGATTTCTCTTTCTCCTGTCCAAAATTCTTTTAAAATGGTCATCGGTCCAGATGGTAGTCTTCCATAAACTAATTGGTATGGTGATACACCAGTAAGTGCATGAGGTATTTCTCTATAAGCAAAAAGCAAATATGGGAGATGGACATCCCACTCATTTCCATGCTCTTGAATAATTTTGTTTAACATGTCTTTCAAAGTTCTATTCCAACGTTCAACTGCTCCCATACTCTCAGGATGACCTGGAGTAGAAAACCTAGGAGAAACACCCAGCACGTCTTGAAAGGCTTGAGTCAATTGTGCTGTAAAATTGGTACCTTGGTCTGTGTATATTGTCTTTGGGAACCCAGTTTGACAGAAAATTTTCATCAGCACTTCGCAAGTAGTTTTTGCAGTGATGTTCTTTGTTGGTATGGCTTCCGCCCATCTTGAGCACAGATCAATGGCACATACAATATATAAATGCCCTCTTCTTGATCGAGGTTCTAACGGTCCGATGCAATCCACGCTCCAGACTTCGAATGGATTATCAGGTCTTACAATGGGCTGGATCGGAATCCTATCTCTGTAAGTTACAGTCCTTCGTAACTGACAAGGTTTACACGCTTCGCAATATGTCTTCACAACCCTCTTTAACGAAGGCCAGAAAAAGGAATATTTAATGCGTTGCTTTGTTTTTTGTTCTCCTAAATGTCCAGCTAACGGAATTTCATGAGCCATTTGTAGAATTTCCTTTCTTTTACACGCAGGTAGGACAACTTGCTTGGTTGACTCCCCACAAACAACGTCATTATGCACAAGCAGATCATCTTGTATTTCATATGCCTTTTCTTTGTTATTTGCTTGTTCCCAGACGCTTATTAATGTTTTATCTTCTTTCTGAAGTTTTATAAAAGTCCTTCGGGTCTCACTGTTAAGATTGGATCTCACTTCGTTTTCAATGTTGACTGCGTCTGTCGATACTCTTATGTCAGAGCATGAATCCTCTTCAAATGTTTGGACTTCCCAGACGGTTGAATTCTTAACCTCATCCAGTTGGACTTCATGAACAATGACTTCCCCTGCATTCGCACTGCATAACTGTATGTTTTCCAAAAGGGCTTCATATGCGGTTTGACAAACTAACATGTCGTTCACTAGTTTCTTTGAAACGGCACATGTAATTGGTATTGCATCATGCCATCCATCATCGATCTTTATATTAAATGTTCTTAGGGGAGCGACTTCACTATCCCCAAAAGCTGATATTAACTTGATCTTCCCTTCTCCGGTACTCTCAATGTCTTTTAACTAAATCAGCTCGCACCACAGAGATTTGTGCTCCGGAGTCTTCCGTTCCATCCAATACGACATCTAAACACTTCACTTTTATAACCTTCAATTTATCAATGTTCTCTGCCAGAAATTTACACGTTGATTCAGGAACATCTATTTTCGCTGTTACGATATTCTTAGTGGTATCTTCAGCTTGCACTGCATTACTTTGGGCTTTGACTGGTGAGGAAAACTTGTTATTTTGCGAGTTTTGCTTATTTAAGTGTTTATCTCGGCATGCTCTTGAGAAATGACCTTCTTTGCCACAAGTATAACATGTAGGTGTAATCCGGGTTTGATTATAATGCGCTTGATAGCTGTTGTCATTGAAATGGTTATTGTATTTGTAATTGGCCATCACCTTTTTATTTCTTACGTCTCTCCCTTCCAACTGAGGTAGAGAGCTCCGGGTATTCAAAGGAAGGGTATTACAATAAGATTTCTCTTTATTAATAAATGGCACTGCAGGCCGTTTGGTTTTTCCATGGACATCCTCATATTCATCAAGTTTTTCAACCAGCACCTTTGGAGTTTTTATTTTTGCCCATTCATCAATAAAGTGTTCGCGAATCTCGGTTGGCACCTTCTTCTTCATTTGGTCTGCTATGAGGAGATCTTTAAGGTCGTCGAAGGTTTGTATATCTAGGCCCTTAAGCCATTCTTCACAAAAATTTCTTATCTCAAAATAATAATCTCTCCACGTACCATCGGGATTCTTTTGGTGTTTCACGAACAGCTGGCGGAATTTCTCGGGACTCAACTTGAATCGTTGAAGTAATAGCCCCTTTACAAATTCGTAATCAGCGGCATCCTTTTCTGGTTCACGAGCAATAAGACTTACAATATCCGAAGGTAGAATACTTATCAGATGTGTCACCCAATATACCTTTGGCAAATTCAAAATTCTTGCTTGACGTTCAAATGATACCAGGAATAAAATAATATCGTCAGATTTTGAGTCAAACATCGGAATCAGTTTATGTAAATCAATCTTGAATGGTCCTGTTTCTTTCGATTCGTTTTCACTTCCTCCTCCTTTCAACTCAATTCGTTTCATCTGGAGTTCGAAATCCATTTCGTCCTTCCGCTTCCTTTCCTCCATTTCCATCTCTTCTTTTCTTTTTCTCTCAGCCATCTCTTCTTTTCTTTTTCTCTCAGCCATCTCTTCCTTACTTTTTCTTTCCTCCATTTCCATTTCTTCTTTTCTTTTTCTCTCAGCCATCTCTTCCCTTCTCTTGCGCTCCTCTATAATAGTGTTTAATTGTTCTCTACAAAACTCCTCGTCGAAGTTTTTATTATTCAAGATAGCCTCTCTTAATTCAAACACTTTTAAACTAAGGACATCTTCAACCCCCATTTCCGTAGCCATAATCTGCAAGTCTGCTTTTAATCCCTTTCCTAAAAATGCCATCTCGCACCTTATTATAATTATCCTAAATCAATCTAATAACACTCTAATTCAAAAAGTAAAAATATGCTTAATTAATCAAGGCTGGTTTTATATCTAAAAAAAGCAATTGTTTCGTACTTCTTTACCATAAAATTTACAAATTTATACCTTGAATGCTAACTTTGCATATGACATAGAACAAAATGAAAAATTCCACTAAAAAAATATTATTACTACAACAATAATAAAGTATTGTGCCACAAAAAATAATATCTTAATTTCTTAGAATTTGTACTCCTAAAGATTTTTATAAAAAAAAGTCACAACAATAAAAAAAAATATCTTCATTCATATCACTTTCATAATATATATCAAATATAAAAAATACCATCAATCTTTGAACAGAAAATAATAAAAAAAAATCATCACTATGATTTAAAACACATTTGAATATCTGACTCATCAAGTATACTCAAAATAAAAGTTCTACTTAGCAGATACAATAATCCTTAATAGTATTCAAAAAAGAAGAAAAAAAAAACAGTTATACTTATTCCATCAATAAATTACTCGCATGAAATCGAACATTCAACATACAACTTTGAACTGTCTCTATTCTCCTATTTTATTTACTTTTGCGTACTTAGTAGTGGTTGAAATGATAATGAGTCATAGCTAAAAGTAATACAAGCACAGAAAAGAAATGGATCTCTCTCTTTTCTTTTTTTTTCAAACCACTAAATATTATGTAACTTTAATAAAAAAAAACAAATCTTTTTCAACATATAAATGCATATTTCACACCAAAAATTTATACACTTTAAATTTAATATTCTGCTTAATTCGGAAAATAGATAATGACATTTAATTTAATTCAGTAAAGTATTTTAATACCATAAATGATCCATCAATTCGACGTATGAATTATAAACACTCTTGCTTTCTTTTCCAGTTAATGCTATCTGAACTCAACAAAACTTTATACTTTCGCAACAATTATATGAACTGATGTTCAATTAAAAATATAGTTATATTCTAACATTTCATAAAGTTTCAGATTAAACACAAACAATACCTGAACTGATGTTCAATAAAAATAGAATAAATATATATACCAATATTTCAAAACGTTTCTGATGAAACCAAAACAAAACAAAATATATCTGATATGATGTTCATTTGAATCAAGGTATCTTAATATTTCACAATAGTTTCGGATGAAACATAAATAAAAATATCTGAACTGATGTTCATTTGATAAAAGTATTTTAATATTTCACAAGGTTTCTGATGAAACACAAATAAAAAATATCTTTTCAATCTCTTGGAACAGATGATATAATTAGAACAGGACGTTCTCAATTTAAATCAGTGAAGAAAAAATGTTTTCTATTGCAGAAAATCAAAATATTTCTCACACTAAGAATTCGGATGAATCAGCATAAATAAGTTAGACTGTAACTTATTTTATTTTTACTACAATAACATATCATCTATTCCAAAACAAAACTACAGCTATTAATAATGCGCTCTCTTTACATTATAATACAACCAATAATAATTTTAATTTGTGAGTGTGGACTCCCTCTTACCTGGATTTGACGAAATCTTCATCCTGTCGACTGCGCCAGTAATATTTCGGTGTTTTTCGTGTTGTAGGTTCTTTGTTTCATTTTCTGAAGATTCATTCACTACCAGATACACAAACTTTAGTGGCTAAAGTTTTTATTCTTTTGTTAAAGCCACACAACACACACAATTAATACAATATGAAAATTCACTAATACTAAACATTTGGCTGATGTTTCATGCCATTTTGTTCGTCATGCGACCGGTCATAGCCGCCATTCTTCCTCCTCTTGTTGTTGTTTCCTCTCTCCTCATATTGATGGCCACGCCACCTATATTGTTTTTTTTTAGTTCGGTGAATCTTACATAGTCCAACATCCAATTCTTATTAAATAAAGTGAAAAACTTGTTAATGGCATTAAGGTACATTCAACGAAGTATGGAACACAAAACACGATGCACTGATTCAAATAGAAATTAATAATACAATAAAATGTACCGCTGTCAATACTTGAAAATTGTCTCAGCACAAAATAAAATTAAAATTAAGCATGTTAATATTCATACATCAAATAACAATATAAGATTAATTCACTGATTAAAGAACTCAAAAACATGTTGCAATATAAATAAACATTTTTCTGTTGTTTATTTGGGACAAAATTAAAAATAAAAAAAAAAAAAAAAAAAAAAAAGAGCTAACATTTTTTTATTACTGATTAACTTTTAAAAACAAATACTATAATTAGAAAATCAACTTTAAATATCTATATTTTATGGGGCCGCCCCCCCCGATATAACTGAAATATTTTTTGTACCTTCTTAAATCTTCAAGTACATTTAAAATTACTACTTTTTGAAGGAACTTTAATGAAAGGGTGATCAAATTCTGACCAGTGTGCTCAATGAAATTAAACTACAACTAATTATACTAGGCGAGATCAAAAAATGCTAATGAAACAGACAACTATCTGAAAACTATTCACCAACCATATGTGATTGAATAAATATCATTCATCTCTAATGGTGACATAAATACGCAATTAAAATATTAGCAAAAATCTTTGACATATCTTTCAGTTATAAAAATTCGATTTTACATATCAAAATCTTTTAATCGATAATTTACGCGTTTTCGATAATTTTCTGAAATATGTAGAAAATTAGACAAAATAATTGCTTTACATGATCGAAGTAATTTGATATTTTTCGCTAACAGTTTTTGGTACACCATGGAATTAGAGATTATGTTCAAATGAAACTTGAAACATAACCTATTTAAGGTATTCTTAATCTAATCCTGAAAATATAATGAAGTTGATTTTTTTTTTCTTTTAAGAAAATAATAATTGTAATAATAATATTCTAATGAAGTCTAAAATAATACAATATATGCATTACTATTTACAGAATGCTGTACATAATTGTAAAAAAAAAGATGCACATCTAAGATCTCCTTTTTTAGAATTTATAACTACATTAATAAATAAATTAAATGATTGACAACATAATTTAGTTGCCTGTCCCCCATTAACTATATACAGCTGTCATAACAATTATGAAAACTATTAAGAATGTCCCAATGTATCTTAGATAAAACTACAAATGAATGTCAAGACTATCTGTTAGTCCATAGAGTCAAAAAGTTAGAAGCTACAGAATCCATATTTGAAAATGTATGTTGAGTTACACAAATTGAGCATTACTAAACAGTGATTTATGAATGTAGTTGTTCTGTTGTTAAAGCATATTAGCACCATCGTGTGAACTCTTGTGTTTTATTTTTGTAACAGCAGTGGCATCACTAGGTGGGAAAGAGGGTTGAGATAGAATTTAAACAGTACAGACGCAAAAATGGATATCAGTGATAGTGTGATAGCACAAAATATCAACGAACTGAATTTTTGAACGGAAATCTATCTGTGTAATCAATTGTGGTCACATTATACTATAAAGATTCCAATTTCATTTATTTTTTGTTAAATCTGGTAATTAATTCTAATTTCTGAAAATATCAGCACTTATCTTTCCCTCTGAAGAAAATCAAACTTCTAGAATTATTTAATTTAACTCATTTTGGACTTATTTATGTTTTAGAGTTAATTTTGAGTAGAATTTTCACAATCACACACACATTTTTCACACGGGTTTATCATTTTCAAATACCAACATTACAACGTACTTAAATTGTAACAGGGGGGAAAAGTAAGGGAAAATTCTTTACTATATGATTCTATTGGGGGGGAAGCAGACAGAAGGAGTGACACACCCTTAGATGTCACATCAGATGATACCAATCCTAGTTATACCACTGCTCATTAGCGGCATATTTAAAAATGAGAAGTTACTCTTTGGGGCGTATCCTGTAAGCGTAGATGCGTCCCGCACTCTCTATGCCTTTCATTTGTTTGGAGGGCAGGAGGTAAAAACAATTGTCCCCCAAGGAATCCCGACTCAAGTGATAAGTGGTCGAATCCAGCACAATTGGCTCATTCTGGTACTTCACCATTATGCGAGCAGCTAGGTTCACACGATTTCCGATCACTGAAAAACAATAAGTACCAAAAAATGTTACAAAAGACATTGAAAAAAAGTTTCTAGAATGAAATTTTGTTTCATATATTATTTATTTTATTTAAAATTTCGAGTAATCATTTCTGTGGGATTTTAATAAAGTAAATTTGAATATTTCGATTATAAAATGTACCGAAATATTCAAATTTTCTGAACTGTGAAGTTTTGCTCTTTTTTACTCTTTATTTTTTTTTAAATAAATCATTGATACCATAAATTATAACACCTGCTGACTTCAAGACGGGGAGTGTAGATGGCGCCACATGATGGAAGGCAAAATGGCAACGGTGCGAGGTGCGAGCTTACCGCCCAGTGATTTTTCGTCAGAGAGGGCTTGGATCTCGAGGAGTTAGCTTCACCCCTGGCGCTGTCCTATCCTCGACTAGGCTTAAGTTAACTTGTAAAAATTTTTTCCTCTAAATGTTACTTTTAATTAATTTTATACCGTCTTTGTAACTGTGATATTTTACGTCATTAAATATATCTTAATTTAAACCTAGATGCTGTTAATTTCTTTTTTTATTTTAACCCAGTTATGACATAACAATCAGTTACAAATTGACGCCAAACGTGCGGCCAATCCCAGCTCTTTCTCTCTTTTCCCCCACAGGC
>BMAW01016180.1:0-14013 GCA_019974015.1 Nephila pilipes
TATTAATTTATTCAAATCATATGATTTCGATTAATTAAAAAAAGTATAATCGGTACGTCAACTGTATTATTTAAAGAATTTATATTGTGACGAAATAATACTATTCATCTAAACAACTTTGAGCAGAACTTCCTATTAATTTATTCAAATTATATTTCTTCATTTAATTAAAACGAAAAAACAACGTATTGAATTATAATATCTAATCCAGTAAACTTGCGCGAAAACCAATTAACTCAAATTAAATTAATTCGATTAGTTAAGAAAATATATAAATCAGTATACCAGATATATATTTCATTTAATACATTTATACTGAAGCAAAATAATACTAATAATCTTAATAGATTTGCTCTGAAAAATAAGAACTGTCAAGTAATTTATTCAAATTACATTAATTCTATCTAACAAGTGAAGAACTTTAAATTTATCTTGTGCATGAGCATAATTGATTTATCGGTGCGTAGATAACATACCCGTAAGAAATCAAAAACGAAAAATAAGCAGGACAGCTTGGAGAACATTCCAATAACATGTGCACGTGCAAAGTTAAACAGGAGACATTGGGTCCGTTATCGGGTATGAGTTCACTTCCGTTGAAAACGGGGTAAGAGGAGGGAGTAGGATGTCACTTCCGCCGGCTCAGTAACCGAGCTTACTACTAATGTTCTCACCAGGTCACCGAACAGACGGACTGAGAGTAAAGGATAAAGTATCAGCATATACTCTTAGCCGGAAGTCGTGACGTCATTTGAATACAGATTAATATAAATTCCAAGAAAATAAAAAAAAAATAAGAAGTATAAATAGTCTGACGTCTCAATACATGCATGCTAACGAGCGAAAATTTCCAATTGTTCTTCTACACATTTTCAAAAAAAAATATATTATTGTGAGATATTCAAAAACAGGTGGTTTAGTAACTCTTTTTATGCGACATAGTTTAAGGCATGTTCAAGTTTTCAAAAGACTATGTAGGCTTGAAAATATGCGTGCTTGCTTCCCAAATTTTCTCTTCTGTGACTAATAATTTGATACATTATTAATTTTATTTTCAAATATTAAATGTAAAAGCTATTCTTGCTAAAAGAAGAATAGTACTAAAATATTTTCTAACACGTTTTTTTTTTTCACAGCATTCGATAGAAATTTTTATCTATTTTTAGACAGACATGTAGTTCAAACGACAAATATTTCATAAACGGTTTTTTTTATTTCTTAGCAAATGATAAAAGAGAAATAATAATAATGAGTATAAGATTATCAGTTTTTCAAAGAATATAGCCTGAGTAGTATTAGCAGGTTCACAGCGAGTACAATATAAGTGGGCGTGGCACCTGTCAATCAAACTCTCCCCTCATCGTCTTCTTATAGGAGGGTTATTTCCCCTTCTTATAGGAGGGTGATGATCACTCCCCCAAGTTCTTAGACCGGGTTGAGGGTCCCCCCCCCCTTCTCGGAATACGACGTCAGTATAGAGTGGAGTTGTACACAGTTTCTTGAAGTTTTCTGATTGGTTGTAGATATGACGTAGTATGTCCCCCCTCCTACTTTTTCATCGTATAAGACGAAGGTTTTTGAGCTCTGTACTTGTTCAGTCTTGTCAGAACACGAAATGACTTGAATGTGACGCCATTGTAGAGTGGAGTAGTGCATGGCTTTTGAACGTGATGTCAGTATAGAGTGGAGTTGTACACGGCTACTTGAAATACTGTGATTGGTTGTAGTTATGACGTAGAATCCTGTGTGAGAGTTCTGATTGGATGGACAAAGTAAGACAAGATATAAGCCAGCACTTTGTAAAATTTTCATTTTCTGCTCTGAGTTTCTTTGCTGTGGTGACCTGCTCTTGTGGAATAATTGTGATTGTTAAATACGAGGTCTTCTAATTTTACTGAACCTAATAAGAAGCGAAAATGTGAAAGTTTGAATAATACTGCTAAGAAACTATGTTTCAACGAAATCATATCATGATTGTTTGAGAGCTTTGAAGATTTTGTAAATACTATAAATATTTTTTTTTACTTTTAACAGCAAAAAAAAAAATCAGCTATTGCCAAAATTAAATTTATGTATTTTTTTAACGATGAATAAACGAAGATTAGTATGTAAACGAATATTCATATGTAATGAAAAAAAAAAATTTATATACATTTGTATTCTTTATTTTAGATGAAACGTTTTTTTTTACTCAGATAACTATCTTTTGTTCTTTATTCCCGAATTAATACCGATTTGAATTCTTTTCTTTTTCGAATTATATTTGATTCCAAATGAATATTGTTTTACAATCTTCTCTCTTTTTTAAAGATTATCTATTGGGGAAAATGTAAAAAGCATTAAGAAACTTTTGTAACATAGACTTAGTAACTTTACTTTCAATTTTATCGTGATTTTTTATTTATATTTATTTATTTTTTGAGAACTTTAGGAGGATAAAATGCTTTTTGTTTATATCGTTCCAAAATTAAAATTATTCTCTTTTTTTTTCAAATATTTGAAGTTACTTTATTTTTGTGTAGATTTTGTTTGAAGATGAAGATATGCCCTTCATTGAGGAAGATGATGAAGTAAGATTGAATACTTATCAGGTTCTTTTTTTTTTTCATTTACTGTGTTAGATTGACTCGTTATATTTCTGTTGTTTAAGCTTCTTGGTGAACGCATTCAGTTCTTCATGGAAGCATCACAAGAAATTCAAAATTGGCAATCTCAGTTAGGAAATGGACTAGAGGTATTAATGTAATATGTTTTTTTTTTTTTTTTTTTTTTTTGGACAAAAAATTAAATTTTTAATTTTGAAGGCTTTTCTGAATAAAATTAATATTATATTTTATTTTTGTTGAAAAAAAAAATAAAGGTAAACGTCGCTGGCCCATCAAGATCGGACTTTTGGACAGCTTTAGAAACAGATGGAAATTACAATGTAAATTTATTTACTTGTTATAATTATTGTTTTTTTTATTAAACTATAACTAACAATAATATTTATTCGTTTTATAGATGGATTCTGCTTTCCGTATCGTTGAAAAGTGTCGTAGGCCATATAAAAAATTCAACAGCGAGGAAACGATATTTCAAGTTATTGTAGATCCTGATCGCTGGTTAATGAGTAACGGAGCTCCTACAATTGGTCAAACGACTGATGCAATTCGAACACTCTTCGAAACATTGCTTTGGAGAGTGACGAGCAGTTTGGAGCCTACGGATCTGATGAGAGTAATCATTTTTTCGGATCACCTCCACAGACCCATCTCTACGCATTTAATGCTTGTTTCGGAAATGAGCGTTGAAAAAATAATGGCTTGTGCTGTTAAAGTTTTGCAGTCAAAATCTGAAGTGCGTCTTGACGAAGGGTTTAATGTTGAGATTATTACTATTCGTCGGCCCGTAGGTTCCGGTAAAACTAACAGGAGACTTTTAATTCCATCGCTTGACCGACTTAGAAAAAAATCCATACGGTGCGTTCCCGATGACGACTTAAATATTTATTGTGCTGAAGCCATTCTTCTTGCTATTGCTGAAGTTGAAAAAGATGCAGACTTAAAGTCTTTAAGGAGGAAAGACTGCGATCTCCTTAAAAGACGTGCAATAGCACTTCATCAGAAAACTGGTGTTCCACAAGGACCGTGTGGCTTTGAAGAAATTGCTTTGTTCGAGCAAAACTTAAAAATACAAGTTGTTGTCATTTCCACTACGGCTTCAAATCAGGTATAATTATTTCCTTCTAATCTTTTTTGTTTTGTTTTATTTTAATTGCCTCCACCGAAAAGGGAAAAAATTATGTTTTTTTTTATATAGGTGTGTTACAAGGGACCTGATCGGGAGGATTGCCGTATTTATTTATGGCATCCTGACAATCATTTTGATGTTATCACATCTCCTAAAGGTTTTTATGGTTCAAATTTTTTTTGTGAAGAATGCTTCAAACCGTTTGACCACATAGAAAATCACAATTGTGCTACGATTTGTCATGTGTGTCGTAGTCCTTCGTGTCAAATTGGGGGAAAAAACGATGCTCTGACAGCGATCGGAAAAGCGTTGACGGCTCTGAAGCGTTCTGACTTCTGTTTCAGAGCACATAAGGAAAATGGACTTTGTGATAAAGTAATTATTATTTTCTAATAATTACACTTTTCCTTTTTTTTTTTAAATGCATTTTTCATTTTGCTCAAATATTAACTTTTTTTTCTTATATTTTTTTTATAGCTGTATCAATGCACGAAATGCTGCAAAGTTATCCTAAGAAAGGTCTGCCCTAAAAGCGAACATCGATGTGGTGAAAAGAGATGCCCAAGCTGCAAAAAGATTGTTATGGAAAATCATTTATGTTATCTCCAGAAAGAATCTGCCAAGAACTCGAACGAAAAACTTATATTCTTCGATTTTGAGACAGATCAGTTAACTGAAGAGCATATTGTAAATTTTGCTGTCGCTCAATACCTCGATGGTACTGAGTTTGTCTGTGACTGCTATGATGCGATAAATCAATTTTGCAGATACCTCTTTTCTACACAGCATAAAGGATACACTGCCATAGCACAGAATATGAAAGGGTTTGATGGACAGTTCATTCTTCGTTGGATACTAGAACAAGGACAATGCCCTCGAGTTATCCCCAACGGCTCAAAAGTAATGTGTATTGCTCTACCTGCCCTTAATATAAGAATCATAGATTCTTTCAATTTCTTATCAATGCCCCTAACTAGACTCCCAAAAACATTTGGTTTGGAAGAATTGGCGAAAGGGTATTTTCCACATCTATTTAACTGTCCAGCAAACCAAAGCTATGTCGGATCGTTTCCGAACTCTGATTTATTTTTCTCCATCGACGATGTCAACTGGTGACTGAGAGAACTTTTTTCTGTGGTACAACTGTCAAAAAACTAACACTTTTGAATTCAAAAAGGAGATGCTTAGATACTGCAGGTAAGCAAAAAAAAAAAAAAAGAATTAGTATGATGATATAAAATGAAGATAAAAAAAAATCTTAATTACTTATAAATACACACACACACACACACACATATATATATATATATATATTTCTTCATTGTAGGTCAGATGTTGACATATTAAGACGATGCTGTAAAATTTTCAGAGTTTAACTGGCGTGGATCCATTTACTTATGTGACAATTGCATCGGCTTGTATGGCAGTATATAGATCTGGCCATATAAAGCAAAAGACAATTGCAATGATTCCTGTGCAAGGTTATTGCAATTCCACCAATTTCAGTCGTGATAGTATTCGATGGTTGGACTTCATTGCCCATACTGAGGGGCATCAAATACTTCACGCTCTGAATGGTGTAGGTGAACAAAAGATTGCAGGACTTAGTGTGGATGGTTTCTGCAAAGAAACAAACACCGTATACCAGTATCAAGTGAGTTTTATTATTTTTATTCTTATCTTTTTTAATGCATCTTCTTTTTAAAAAGATAAGTGAAGTTTTAAAACCATTTCTTTCAGGGATGTTTTCATCATGGCTGTGAAATGTGTTATGATGGAGATTTAATCCACTCCCTGACTGGCACTACAATGAGAAGCCTGCTTCAAAAGACTAAAGGTGCTATAGAGACGTTGAGACAGAGAGGATATAATGTTATCCAAAAGTTGGAACACGATTTTGTAAACCTCAAGAAAACTGAGAGTTTTCAGGAGTTCCTTTTGCAGCACGAGGTACTGACCGTCTAAATCCTAGGGACGCATTTTTTGGAGGAAGAGCGAATGGTGTTAAGCTTTTCTTTGAAGGATGTGCTAAATACATTGATTTCACCAGTTTGTATCCCTGGGTTAACAAATACTGTGAATATCCAGTTGGTCATCCCGAAATAATAACGGATGGTTTTCGGGATATTGATACCTATTTCGGTCTGGTGAAATACAAAGTGTTTCCTCCTAAAAAGTTATACCATCCCGTGTTACCGTATCGATGCCACGGTAAATTAATGTTTCCTCTCTGCCGTACGTGTGCTGAAATGCGCTATCAAAGTATTTGCAGCCATACAGATGACGAACGATAAGGTAATTGTAATATTAAAGGGGGAAATAATAGGCCCACCTTTTTTTTATTTGTTTATTAATATTTATATTTGTATATTCTTTTTCTTTTAGATTTATGAAGTTTACAATTTTGAATCCTCATCAAATGATCTCTTCCGTTCCTACATTGATTTGTTTTTAAAAATAAAGCAAGAAGCGTCTGGATATCCAAAGGAGTGTTTAACTGAAGAGCAAAAATCAGAATACATAAAATCATATTCTGAAAAGGAAAATATTAATTTAGACAAAAATTCTATCAACGTAATTTTAGGTTGGCGTAATGTGGCGAAATTAGCTCTAAACAGATTTTGGGGAAGGTATATACAAATCTATTATTTTGACTCAAACATTATAACTAAAAAAAGTTATTTTAATGCATTTTTTTGTCTCTTTTCCAGATGGGGGATGAATCTGAATAAAAATAAATTGACTTTTGTGTCAACGTTTCATGATTTTAATAGAATGTTAATAGACAAAACAAAAAATGTATGTATAATTCTTTTTCTATGGCGGAGATAATGCGGTTAATATGCATTTAAAAAAATGCTAATATTTTATAAAATATCAATACATAGTTTTATTTAATTTCTACTTAGATAAAAGATGTGTTTCTGCCCACTCCTGAAATAGCTGCATTTCAGTGGACTCAAAGCAATGATTTTATAACCCAAGATAGTTCTACTAATACATTTATAGCTGCATTCACGACTTGCCATGCCCGCTTAAAGCTTTATAGTGAAATAGAAAAATTGAACGAGTCAGTATTGTATTTTGATACTGACTCAATAATATACAAAAGTGATGGAAAGAATGATCCACCCCTGGGAAACTTTTTAGGGGAATTTACAGATGAATTAAATGGAGGAATTATAACTTCTTTTGTAACAGGCAAGGAGAAAAGATTTTCCTTTTCCTTAAAAAATTCAGTTTTAAAGAATAAAAAAAAATAATTTAGTAATATATTATGTGTGTATTATCTAGGAGGACCGAAGAATTACGCGTACAAATTGTTGGATGGTTCTGAAGCATGCAAAATTAGAGGGTTCACTCTCAATTTTCAGAACAGTCTAGTTTTGAACTACGATTCGGTGAAGGAGCTTATTTACAGTATGGATACAACACGATCCATGACAGTAATAAATCCCAGGAAAATAACAAGAGACAAGAAAAAAAAGAAAAATTGAAAATAAAATGGAGATTAAAACTTATAAGATGGTGTACGATAAAAGAGTCATCCAAGAGGATTTTAATACTTTACCTTATGGTTACTAGTAATAGAGAAAAGTAAGTAGTTGTTTTTAAAATAATATTTTTATAAAAACTTATTTACTTTAACATTAACAGTAATATTTTTTTTGAACAATATGTTAAAAATATTATTATTATTATTATTATTATTATTATTATTATTATATATATATATATATATTTAAAAAATATTTTTATTTTCTTAGAAAGAAAAAAAACTGTTGCTTTTGGAAGTGGAGGGAAAAGAATAGAGGACAATAAAAAAAAAATCTCCAAGTTAACTTCGATGATGCAATGCACGACATTTTTTCTTTATACATAAAAGAACCCCATTTTATTTAGTTTTTAATTTTGAACATGTACATATATATATATATATATATAATTTTGTTAATTTAGTTTATTATTCAAATAATATTTTTGTGTATAAACATATTTTGAAGCTGAATGAAATATTTGTATCTGTGAAAAAAATGTTCTTTTTTATTTTTTTATTTTTAGAGTTATAAAAAAAATCAACAAAAGAGAGAGGAAAGTCACTGAAACAAAATATTATTAAAAAAAAATTTGTGCTTTATTAGGAAAAAATATTATATAACATTTCAATACATCAACATGTAATCCAAGTATTTCTCTTTGCATACATACGTTTTTGTTCCTTATTTTTCTTAAACTGTTCATTTTTGAATATTTTTTTATTCACAATGTAACTGTTAGAAATGTTTATTTCCCGTAAGGCTGGATAAAATTCTTGGTATCCTTTTGGAGACTTTTTCCTGTTTCGAAACAAATCTGTTACTAGAGACACAATGCTTGTACGAGGCAAACGTTGACTTTTATAGACAATTTCTCCCTCAGAGGTCCAAGATATGATTGAATGCTTATCTTTTAAAAAATCCAGAATGTTTTTTGCAGTTTGTTGATACCGAACAGGAACAGCTTTTAATATTTTTGTGACTACACTGTAATCTTTTTCGAGGTCTTGTTCTTTATTTCCTACTGTCTGTTCTACAGCTTCTTGTGGAGGGTGATGAATTTTCACAAATTTTTGAAGAACTTGTAAATATTTATTTACTTTTTCACTTTCAGATACATCTTTATTCCGAAGAATATCTTGCATCTGTTTATCTAATTCCGATAATTTGTCAACTAAATTTATCCGATCTTCAGGTACTAAAACCATTTTTTTACTGAACTCCATGAATGAGAGAACTAATCAAAGAAATTGCCGCGGGTAATAGTACAGATAGAAATCCGTCACCTCTCTGAACTAAAAGCCGTCTCTTCTTATATATAGGCGCTTTCCTGTCAGAAAGTTTTCTCAAACTTTTTTTATAGGGAACTAAACGATTCTTCTGATTTTTAGTCAAAGGTACATTTCCCTTTAAAACATTCAATGCACATTCACATAAAGACTTAATCACACTATTTGGATATTTCTTCAAAATGATACCCTTTGTTTTAGCTTTAGCAATCAATTTTAAGTGTTCTAGATGCTCGTGTGTACAAGCTGACATATTGAAATAAAGTGACGTATCTTGTCGTATGCAGTAGAATTTATAAACTTTCTAAACGTTTTCCATAGGCTTTGGCTTTATAAACAGCACAATAGGGAAAATTCTTCCCGTTTGTAAAAGGGCACAACACGTCACAAGATGGCAAATCGTTGACTTTAGGGCATTCAAAATCATCTAAATTGAATAGTTCTCGACCCGATAGAAAATGAAAGAACTTTTTCTTCTCCAATCCCTTCACATAAATACAGGGAAACATTTCAAATATTACATCTATCACACAGCGGAAAAACTCGTAAGGTAGTTCACCACTTTCCCATTTCAATTTATGTAGATTTTTGGTTACCCATGAATAAGTTAATTGTTTTTGTCTAGATAACTGATTGAAAGAATGCGGTGGTTTGAATAGCCACCTTCCGCGGAAACTGTCATCGTTGACGACATAGACAGCAAGTTCTTTTACGATGAAAAGTTCCGAAGTAAGATGAAATCCTTCGAAATCTATGACAGCGGAGGCCATGGCGTTTTACTGATTATCGAGGTTGGTACACGTAGTATTTATCACCTGGAAAAAGACCACTGCGCAAACGCATTGAATCATCCGTATCGGGTTTAAGGTCAATTAAAAGGTAACTGAACGGTTTCGAAGTAGCATCCTCGTAGACTTCTCTGAAGAATTTAGTTTTACCCGGATGGATACAACTGTTTCCCCATAAGCATAACTTGTGATTTGTCTCGTGGATTTTTAAACAAAAATATGTAATGAGCATTTAGAGAAATGTCACAAATTCCCTTATAAAATACATTTTGCACTATAAAAATAACACTCAAATTACGATGGTGATTTCCCTTAGTAAATAGTTTCGTTAATTTGGTATCACCTGTAAGTTCCGACATAAGATCATCGATTACGATTAAAGCATTAGTACAAACTATTTATATTAGATGGTAAGCCATCATAAAATTCGATGCCTCTCATTCCACTATAAAGAGATTGATAGGCACCATATTATTTTTGAAGGAAAAGGATAAATCATTTTAAAATCTATTAACTTTTTAATCAGCTGTGTCTTTCCACAACCAGTGGCTCCTGCCACTATCATCGTAAAGGGATGTTTTAACTTTAATGTTTCCATTATAACTAATGAAAAGTTTATGTGAGGGTCTATTTATACTAAGTAAGAGAAACACTAAATGCAATGCAAAAAAAAAATTATTGTTTCAAAATCATTCTTACACCATAACGTTTTTTCGCAAATTGATACAATCGAAAATCATTTTTTTGACACTGAAGCAAATTGTTTATAATTGAATACATAGAATTCCCTTGACTTCTCTTTAGAATGAAATAAATACAATACGCTCCACATACATTGGATGTGAGACTTTGAAATGCATTTGCATTCCAGTATACTGTAGAGTAGTCTGAAACCAAGTTTCGAGAAATGGTAGTCCATAATATTCTGGTGGATGTCCGTAGGAGTTGAAAAACTCGAGACGATTGTTTTCGAGATAGAAAGCCAGCCAGTGTGATCCGGGTTGCGAAGAGTCGTCCAAATTTACCACGCATGTAGATTTTCCTTTTAACTTCGGTACTGTGTAAGATGCGAAAACTCCACGGAAAAAAGGGGCAGTAACAGGGTCATGTAATAGAATAAAATATATTTGATTTCCATCCATTTTTAGTTTCCAAAGTCGTGTAAAATATTTCTTGTCTTGTTTATCTCTATAACGTTATCGAATTTGGCAAAAATAAGTACATAAATGGTTTGACATAGAGCCTTAGTAAATTTTATTTCTAGTCTCAGATTACTGGGTTTGATCAAATTCAAGTGATCTCCATTACATAGATCGGGTGACAAATTGAAAGCAAATAACGTGTTTCCATTTATATACTCCTTTCTCGAAATAAAAAGGCCCTGGTCTTGACCTAATTTTTCAGTTCCGCTAAATAAGCTATCATAACCTTTGATATAATTATTTTGATCAAAGTTCAACTCTAGAGGATTATGTGGAGTTGGTTGACCGTCTACGTAAACACCTATGAAATTGAATACTACTTAAATTCGAAAGGAGATTTCGCTAATGTACCGTGAAATCATCGTTATCCACACATCCTACAATAATTCTTTTAGGCATTTGGCCAATGAAAATATTATCTTGTACAAACGACATACTTCCTTACGGCACGGAGTATGCTTTACACAAAACACGGTTAATAGGATATTTTGCTGTTTCATTTTCCAAAGCTTTCACATGACCTAATACAACTCCTGGGCTTACACGTACTTTTCTTACTAATGAAGTAATTTTATCCAGTATAACTTTGTGTCCTTCTTTTCCTTGTAGACAAAACCCTGGTTTACTTCGAATCAATTTTATTTTTAAATCCACTAAATTCAACAATAATCTCTCTTGATGAAATAAGTCACAGTGTAAGCTACCAATCATATCCACGGAACCACTTAAATTGAAAAATTCAGACCGTTTCTTCAATCCATCTTCGTTATCTTTATAAAACATTTCAGATGTCAGTTGAGAAGTTTTACTATCGAATCCATGATTCAGCAAAGTTTCAATGTAAGATCTGTATGGGTATGTGTTACTTGAATTAGAAACGAGTCGTTCATTGAGGGAAATATCTACTTGTGAGAAAAGAGAATGTAAAAAAAGATTAACGGGACCAATCGCTGTGCCTTTTTCTGTGGATGAACCATCTACTTTCACAATTTTTGCTTTTAAATAAAGTTGTGTTTGACTCAAATCCAGATATTCTTCACCGCTTCCAGAGATATGAAATTCAACAGGACCACCGTCAAATATGTTGGATAATAGATGAAACTCCACCCACTGACCACTTTCTATGGCTGTTTGGGTGGCAGGTAAATGAAAAAGTTCCAATTCTGATTTGACACATTAGGGGGATCCTTTTAAAATAAATGCCATTATGGTTCAAAAATATCTTGTCCTCTCACCTTTCTCACTTTGTTTGAAATGACCCTCTTCTGTTTCTTTCGCTTCCTTTTATATTTTCCTCGACCAATCATCGATTGAACATGTTCGATAGCCTTTCGAGCAATGCCTCTACCTGCTTCTTCACTTCGCTTTTTTGCAGCTGATTTGAAATCTTCTCCGGATAATACATCACTGACTACTCTTGTTCCTGTCCTCAGAGCTTCTTTTCCTACGACCTTTCCACCCTTCACCAAGAAAGGTAAAGCAGTCCTAAACAATCGATGAAAAATACCTCCTAATCCATAGCCTTTTTGAAATGAGACACCTTCGTAATATGGAACTCCAGATCCTGCATGATTCGTGTAATGGTCATCAAACTTTTTAGTACAACACACGTACGGTACTTTCATGATGCGACTCATTTTCTTAACATACTGCGAATGATTGCTATTCTTTGAAGCATTCCGTATTTATAGTATCTGACGCATGCGGAAATGCAGAACTACAATCACTTTACCTCTTTCGAAAGGCACTAGAGCACCAAAATTCAGACGAATTTCGATTTCAATAGTATGAAAAGATTCCCGTATAACGGGAACATTGTGAGGTCTATCGTAATGAGCGTTCACAACCTCATCATCGTTTCCAGATATTCGGATGATTCTTAAAAAAGGAGCTTCTACGTGACCTACAACCACCGGCTGTACAATATCACTGTAAACGTAAAAAAAAAGGGAAATGCTGCCTGAGGATCGGCTACGAAAGAACTTTCTTCAGTCCCGCTCACGATCTGAGAACGAAATCTCAAAACGTTGCACAAGCCTTCTTCCAGAATCACTTTCGCATTGTTTTGAGTTTTTATTTTCACTTGTTTGTTATTAGCATTGAATTTAAATGAAATTTTGTCTTTGTGTGAAGGCAGTAACATAGATTTTAAAATTTTGAGAATTGAATCGTAATAACCGGGGGGGCAACTTTCTTGTTATTAACTTCCCATCTCCTAAGTCAAAACCAAAGATATTATTCTTTTCATTTATGTTATACCAAGTATGCGAATAAATTATTTCGTCTAATCCAACTTCCCACTTTCCTTCTAAAAGAATGGGTGTAGGTACGTTTTTCTGAATTTCACTTGGTGTGTGTGTGTGTGTGTGTCATCAAATTTTCGATCGTTAATTTAACCAACTTCTCATCAAGCTGGAGCTTTAAAATTTTGAGAATCGTTCGTACTCGCCTAACAATGCAATATTTAGACGTTTGCGACAAGTTTTAACTAATATTTCAATTAATTTAATAAGTCAAAATATTCTTTCCCCTCGGCGCCTTTAGGATTGAGGAAAAAATTTCTTTCCCCCTCTGGAAACACCGGGCACTCCCCACGCCACATGAGGTATCGTAAACCTTTTGCACTCACAAAGGGGAGATACTATCTTCCCTTTACTATCTCCGAGATAGTAAGGATTGCTGACTTTTAGTCAGTAATCATTGGCAAGAAAGAAAGTTTCCAATATTTGGCGTCATGTCTTATCACAATATTTTTTCTGAAATTTGGTTCCCATTTTTTTTAATAGAATGACTTACAAACTTTCAAATGCATGTTTTGATTTTATGAGTATTATGAATTTTTTAATACGCTCACAAATGTCTCTTTTTAAGTAAATTTTAAAGTTAAAAATAACTAACAGTTTTAACTAATATTTCAATAGTTCTCTTTAATAAACTTTGCCACCATATAAAAAAAATTTTTTAAAAAGTAAAAATTTTAAAATTTTTAAAAAGTATGAAGTTAAGAAAAATGAATTATTTGAAGGAAGGAAAGAAAAAAAGTCAACACATAAAATTCCTCTTTATAATTTACAAGACAGTATTAGATTTGAACGAGTCTCAGTACCATTTAAATATTTGCTTCAAAATGCTTTTGTGTTGAAGGAATATTCTATTCAGTAAAGGATTTAAATCCTGCTTCAATCATAATTATTCTTTGCAGTTTCTTAAAAGAACAGAAATTGTTTGCCCCTCTATTTTATTTTAAATTTTTCCTCTGTAAAATAATTAAATAATAGGTGTGGTTTAAAAAGTATATATATGTGTGTGTATATATATCTTTACATAAACACACTCACACAAATATATATATATATGATTTCCTCTCTTATTTCTTAGAAAAATTTATATTTTTCCTTAAATAACTAAAATAATTTTATAAGAAACACAGAAAGCATTAGAATATGTTAAAGTTGTTATGTTCACT
>BMAW01016181.1:0-31166 GCA_019974015.1 Nephila pilipes
GGAATAATCTCTCCTCGGCTTATCGACACCATCAAAGTCCCCTAGAATCTATTCATCTTGTACCATATGAGTACCCTGTGATCTAGAAAAATCCCTCCATATAAATTCGTTGACAATATAAGATTTTCTTACTTCTGCTGCAGCCAAAGGACATGAAACGATGTCTTTGACGTTCCAAATTTTAGTTTCATTCTCTTTCTCTTATCCAACACTATGCTGATAGTCTTCTCTTAAACTGTATGTAAAATGGCCTCTCTCTCATTAAAAAGAATAAATTGACTTTAGTCAGAATTGGTTCTGTGATTTTTACAGCCATACAATACTATGTTGCGTTTACACGTACATTTAAGTTATTGTTACATATATTTAGATCTGGAACGTGATTCGAAGCTCAGAACGTGGTCGTAGAACGGAATCCGCCTCACTAACAGTTAGCGCTACTACTGGGGGAGCAATAATATGCTAAGCGAAAGGAAACTCTTAGCCTGGAAGACTCTATCAAAGAGCTTCAGTGGAGACAGGGCTTGTCTCCTGTCTCACGTCAGGTAGTATATATGTGTACTAGTTAATCGGGACAAAGTATACAATCGCTTTTTTTAGAAAAATGTGCTTTCATTCCTTCCATACATTTACAATACATTTTTCTGGTATGACGTATGTCCGCCCTTAGCAGAAATGACCACTTACAGACGTTTTGGTATTGATTCCACTAGATAAATACACATTTTCTTGAGTTCATCATTATAAAACCATTCTAGAATTGCATTTCTTATCATGTATTCTTTTGCTACACGTTCCATCTTTCATAAAAGTCTCTTCCCAATATCCCAAAATTTCTCAATGGGATTTAGGTCAGGTGAATTTCCAGGCCAATCAAGCACTTTAATTTTATTTTCACGCAGAAAAGTCTTTACCAGTTTCGTATGGTGACAAACAGCCATGTCCAGATTAAATGTTCTACTAGAGGTCTTCATAAATGAAATAATACTATGCCGTAATATTTTAACATATTTAGATAAATTGTCTGGTACAGGAACTCATCGTCCAGATCCATTTGCCATGAAAAAAACTCAAAACAACTGCATATTATTTTACCGTCTGTTGGATATGGTCCTGTCTCAAAGATTCATAATCTCTTCTTCTCATAACGTCAGAAATATATCCAGGAAAATAAATGAATTTAATCCCTGAAAAATACTTCTTACAGTCGTCATCAGTCAATGATTTGTACTTTATTGTCCATGCGAAACGCTTTTTCTTCATGTTAGGTATTAAAAATTGTTTTTTGCATTGGCTTGTAGCCGCCATCGGAACTGTCATATTGCAGCAAATAGTATAAAGAAAAATTAAGGAAAAAGTGTTTACTTCGAGGTCTTTTTACTAATGATTAGAGTTTTAACTTAACATTTCATTTTAATCTTAAACATGGAGAGAGACAGGAACGCAAAATCTTCCTATGAACATTAAAGAATGTGAAATTATCGATAGGGTGTGATCATAAGGAATAAGATCGATGTACGAGCTCCCAACACGATTTGAACAGAGTATATGTTACGAGTCAGATATATTGATATGAGATTTGAGAACCTGGTGGAAGACATTTAAAAGGTCCTATAAATCTCCTTTTCTGAATCAGGTTGAGAACTTAAGGAACTACCTAGGAAAAGCAGCTGCTCATAGTTTAACTTCCTCATAAAGATATAAATGCCTGAAAACCACATCACTGGAGTAACAGAATGCAATTCCTGAAATCGTGGTTAACAACATTTCCAACATCATTCTTTTCCAGAATACTCTATGCTACATCTTGTAGCCTATAGTTTTGTTTCATACTACAGTTTTACATCATGTGCAAAATTCCTAAATTTCTTGTTCTTTGAAATTAAGTGTTACAATATTATGCATCATACTACAAAAAACATTATAAAAATATAGTTCACAGTTTCTAAGTTTTTTCACGATTTTATATAAGTAAAAATAATTTTGGACATATGTGCAGTTTGATACATCAAAGAAGTCTTCTATTTTATTCCCAATACATGTATTCAAAACTTTTTTATTCTGAAATCTCACACTAGCATCCCATCTCTATAAAAACACTGTCTTTTAGCAACTCGAGAACGTTTCATTCATAATACTTTATCAACATAAAAAGGGAATAAAATGCAGCTAAATATTTAACTTTGAAGCTTCTAAGTAATAAAAATTTTATGTAAAAACAAATATAGGTATTGGAAAGATTTTAGTAAGTTTTAGTAAGGCACTAAAACGAACGTATAAAAGGGCGCGGAACATGAACAAACAGATACGATTTTAGTAGTGAATGGCAAACTTAATAACCATTTTCTTTAAGGAATTACTTTATTCCTCATTATATTTACTTAATTAAATTTAAGAATGGAAAAAAAGTTTCAAAATGAAAACAGAAATAACCATACACCTTCAGCTAAGCAATTCTGAGACTGATAACACTGAGATAAGTTCAAATATTTTTAAGACTGATTGGCTAACAAATACAGATTTTAATATCAAGCTTTTCATTCGGAAAGGCCAACAAAATTATGTAAAAAATAATTTTTAGGATACTGAGTGTCATTAAGAGTTTCAGTACAATTAATTAAGAGTGATGATAATTGGAATATTTTAATCAAAACTCGGCATTTTCTTAAAGTAATATCTCGATAAGGAATACGATAATTTTTCAGTGTGTTAAACATAAAATGAAACGCATTTATTTATCAATTTTAAAATCATTATGCTTTGTCAATACATTTAACGCATTTTAATATTCTTTATATATTGCAATTTATAACTCAAGAACATTGAAAATAGTACACCAAGAAGGAAACCAGCTATAATCACGAAACTTTGCTTAGTAGTTGATATATGCCTGATATGAAAATGATCCGTATTTGGTGCCATTGATGATGGCCAAAAACCCTGTAGTGGCGCTGCCATGAAGAATTGGGGCCTATATAAGCTGGTGCATTATGGAAAATTCATAAGCGATTAAATTCTCTTTTTCTGAGAGTTTAAGTAAGCGAAGACTTCCAGGTAGATGTACGGGAAGATATTTCACACAATTGAACGAGCTTGAAAGGGTCTTGATTTTCCTCATGAAAACCACAAGCTGATCGACACGCCGTGTTGCTCGCCATGTCAATCGTTCGGAGACTGCCGTATGAATATGTCGGGGGCAATGGACACGAGATGTTACCTACGTGCAGAGAACCAGGTGGGAAGTGACCAGGAAGACGACGAGTCAACAGTATCGAAGAATTTGCAAGTGAGCACTCGTGGATCCTACAATAATTCGTTCCACGATATAATCCGATATAGGATTATGAGTTGTTCCACAAACGATTTCCAGATGCCTAACGGAATGGAATCTGCAATCCAAGTGGCCTTTTCCCGGACGGCCTTTAACTTCAATACATCATTGACTTCATCTACAGTTGGCCAGCTAGAGCAAAGTGGAGTGGTACAGATTTGCAAAACGTGGTGTTTAGTTATAAATCTAGGTTCGTTTTGCAGGTAGTTGATAGCAGCGTACATGTTTGGTGGCGCCTTGGTGAATGGTACAATTCTACCCACACCTTCGTACACGGCACTGGTTGCCCAGCAGCCATAATGATTTGGTAGACCATAATTCTTGTAGGCGGTCTACTCTAGTTGTGATATGTGGAACTTTAATGAGACAGTGTTATTTTGATGACATTCTTTGACCTCATGTGGGACGTTTTCTAAATGATTGTCCAGGAAAAATCTTTCAACAACATAATACTCGTCCGCATACAACTTAAATAACTCAAGATTTTCTACGTCATGTTCTAACTCTTCTATGGCCAGCTCTCTATCTGGACTTTTCCTTTATAGAACATTTGTGGGACTTCGTGAAACGCCACTGGGCGCCTTGTGTCTCTGTATATGATTTAGAGGTGGCTGTCCGAGATTAGTCGGCCCATCTGTCTGAGGCCATCAACTCAGCTGACGTCTAATCAACTCAATGCTGGAAGGTTTTGCGGCACATTCCACAGCAGGAGGAAGCCTGATACTCTGTTGAAGTTGCACTGTATTTGTTTTAGTTTCTTTATCTTGAAATCAAAAGAATCTCTCATTTGTATCTTTATGAGCGTATGAAATATTTCATTTGTATCGGTATGCGTGTTAAATCTCTTATGAATATCATTATGTCTATTATTTATATCTGAAGCTTCCGTACTGTTGCTCTATTTTCAGTGCTTCTGAGTGTATTTCAGAAAATACTTTTTTCAAACCGAAATCTATATTATGTAAAACTTAAACTGTTCTTTCAAATTAAAAATAAATAAATATTCAAATGAAAAATATTATTTTGCATTTTCTAAAGTAAACTGTTATCTGGTTATTAAACCCCCAATTTAATAGCAATAATTATGCAATTTATTACTTAGAGGATGCTAAAGTAACTTTTTCATTCAAAATGTGTTTTTGTATATAGATTAACATACAACTTTATAAACAAAAATATGTTTTTAAATTTTTATACCATAATAATATTTTATTCTTTTTCAGCATAGAATACTATATACTCGAAAATAATGAATAATTTTTAAGCACAGAAGGCTGATTAGCTATTTACAATTATCTAAGACGTTGATGCAAACCTTATTATCTTAAAGCTATTTAACTTTATAAAATAAATCTTTTACTTAAATATGTACATTTGTACCGTGTATTATTACAAAGAAACTTTTATTTCCTTAAATTCCTTATTACATTCAAATGTTTCCTAATACAAGATATTAAATAATGTATATTAAAACTTGTAGAATAAGAAATAATTACTTCAATCATTCAGTGAAATAGTATTATAATAATATGAAGAAACTGAAATAATTCATTCACGTGGTCTAAAACAGATTTTATATAATTATTATGATAAACCTATTTTAGAAAACGATGTTTGAATTCAATTATGGATATCTTAAAAATGAACTTTTAGATCAATTTTTAAATTTCAATGAAAGCAAAACCAGAATAAATTAATATCTATGTTATTTGAAAACAGCTGAGTTTTTCAAGAGAAAAATTGAGTATTTGAGGAAATGTTTTTCCAAAGTAAATTTTGATTTCTCATCGAATATTCAAACTCAATGCATCCATTTATAATCCTATAGCATTTCTTGAAACAATTTCTGTAAAAACGATGATTCATGAATTTCGAATTTTTATTTCAAGCTCTGTATTTAAAGATTTAAAATTGAAGTATGCTCCTTTAGAATTTATTTATAGATTTTCTCCATACAGAGAATGATATACATAAGATCTGTTGCATTATTTTGACTCACTAAATAAAATGGGAAAGGAATTAACATTGTAGTGGTGTTTAATGCTAATTTCAGAAATTCTAGAAACAAATCAAACCTATCAAGTAAACTTAGGAAAATTAGTTGCATATTGCAGATAAATATATCAGTGAGCAAAATTTAAGATGAATTTCAATATATTTGTTACTAAGTCTAGTGCATATAGTTTTATTTAAAACGTATAAGTATAGATACTAATCTAAACATATGCTTCTGTTAGTTAAGTTTAATGCATTAGAAATAAGCTCTAGTTCTCTTAAAGTGGTTTTAAACGAATATGTAAATTACATGATCTTTTTCTTACTACTCTATTTTATAATGATATATCTTTTATAAAAGGATGGAAAAATTATAACTCGGAATAAACTTGTTTAAAATTTTGCAGATGTATGCTTTTCAAAATTTGATTTATAAACTTTTTTTATTTGTATCTTGAATTTCTAAGATCCTGGTGAAAGTAAGATAGCTTGAAACATTAAATTAATACATATAATTATGATAAGAAAGCCACAATGTAGAAGGAATGTTTTTCCTGTAAAAATGATTGAAATGTTCCTCTGAATTCGAAATAAATCGTTATACGCACGAATAAATTATATTCAATGCGAATAATGAAAACATGCAAAATGTATTCCTAAATCAGTTATTGATAATCCACTGTACAATTTTTCACAGAAAAAGGAAAAATAAAATTGGAGGTTAAATCAAAAATCGGGAATCATTAATGGACAGAAATGTACATTGATTCAATTCAATTTTGCTTTTTTCACATTTTATAAATTATTTTGTTTCAATTATCCATTTCACTTTCTCTCTCTCTCTCTGTTGACATTATTCAAATTTTCAATATTTCTCAAAAAATAAAATAAATATATAAACTATTTCAACATTCCTTCGTTTCAGTGTTATTTACTAAATGAAAAATTAACTTGATAAACTATTACAAAATTGTTTCAAATAAGTTCTCCCACATTTACATTAATAAATATATTTACTTGTAAAATAATTTGAATATTTTTAATTAATAAGCTGTAAAATACAATTTTTTTACTTAATATTTATTTTTATACTGCTATAAATGTATGAAAACCGTTTTCAATTTTTTCAGATATTTTTACTATTCAAACTTTATTTGCGTTCATATTCAAATCAATTAAAATGTTTAAGGTATACAGGATATTTTATGTATTTGAGTAATTCCGAATGATTATCATTAAGTATTTAATAAAATAATAATTTCTTATGCTACTAATTTCAAAAATTTAAAACTATTAATAGGTTAAGCCAAACATTGAATTACAAAGCAGAAATATAAAACGTTTTCATAATTTTTAGCATTTTAAAAGAATTAACACACTCGGTTACTCAAATTAGCACATTCCGTTAAAGAATCCCAGTTTATTAGATACATTACTTTTCACCCGGATTAACAATAATTTAAAAATTAGCTGCATAAAATTTTTAATTACTCATTAAGAATTCGAAAAGAGTATAAATTGATAATACTTAAGAATAGCAAAATATAATTTATCAGTTAACTAATTCTCATTCATCTGCTGAATATATTCCATCAAATGCAAAAACAAAGGTTTTTTACATAAAATATATTTAAAACATAAATATATAATTCATTCATGAAAAAAATAAATTTCAGAAATCAGGAATATTTCAGAAAAAAATCAAAACATGTGAATTGATTTAATTTTTAAAAAGTAAATTAGCAATGTCTTAGAAGATAAATGTTCTGCGTTTCTCTTATTTAGAAAATATGGTAGACTTTATAAAACTCTGTAATCATTAAAATTAGACTTTTCAAATTGAAAAGAAGAAATTTTATCAAAAAGTATTTTATTTCAATTAAATATAATTCACAACTTTTATGAAATCAAACATCTCAAGAAATAGAAGTAAATTTTTTTCAGAAATTGGATAAATCCTATAAATAATTTCCGGGCCTGAAAATTATATTCCTAGAAATATTGAAAAAATTGCTGACATAACTTATAAATAAATAATCAAAATTTGGCCTAAGGTCAAATATTATAAAACTTTATTACAATAAAAGCAATTAAGATCTTAACTAAACCATTCATGCCAACATTACATTATTTTTATTTTTTTTTAATTACATAAATACTTTGTATTTTACAAGAATTTTGAATAATTGTTACTTTGTTAGTTAGATAATTTAAAATTTTTGTACGGCAAAATTATTTTACTTGGAATTGTTAATGAATTCAAGAAATAAATAGTCTTAAAATTCTGAGAAGTGTATTTTTTGGAAAAGAATCATATTTTTAAATATAAATTGTAATTTCACAAATAATTTGAGTTTCAGTTTAAAATTATCATTAATGTATTCTTCTCTGAGAAGAAATCCTTTTTAAATCTTTAACCGTTAAATAATTGGCGTGCATGAGAGAGTTTTATAGTTACAAAGTACTACGTTTTTGCTTTACATAAATATATACATGCACCACCCTCTCTCAATATATATATATATATATATATATATATATATATATATAGCACTCAACTGTTGATATAATTCTTCAAATTTATAAAGTTGTTAACGAAATATTTTGGCAGTGGTATCAGTAATTTATGTAATAAAAATAAAAAAAGAAATTTTTCTTCAATAGGGTGCCTCGAACATAAATTTAACATTTGTATTGTTTGGTTTATTGCATGTTACATTTATGATTAGGACACTTAGCCATAATTACAGTACGTTCTCTTTAATCCAGCCTTCAATTGTTTGGCCTTTTTTATTATCTGGCACTTATCTAAGTGTTACATTTCACATTTTTTCGTGTAGATTTACTAAGATTGTGAGTTAGCAGCTCTGATTTTCGTGCAAATATTTGTATAATTGCTGTTTTTCACTTTATTTCAGTATTAATTAAATGGTTAGATACAATATTTAGGCAATAATTCAATGCTAATTAAAATAATAAACGTAAGCAGGTCTCTAGAGTTGCTTTTCATAGCATGTATTAACTATCATAGTTCATTAATTTGTTTTGAACTTAATGCTATGTATTTATTCACATAAGAATATTAAATAAAATTAATGTTTAAAGTTTAAATTTAATTTAGTGGCTATTAGAATGGAGAAGCACTTGTTGAAAATTGATAAAGACTTCACCGTTTCAGAATTGTATAAACTAATTATATATATTTTAATCGCTTACAATTTTATCCATATTAATTAATATTTTGTATCCCTGCTGAAACTATGTTGCCGCTGAATAATCCAGTACGATATGTTCATGAATGTGCCGAACTGAAAAGCATTCACTATGCTTCAATATTTATCCTAATTTTATTTAAAAAATCATTATGATAAAATTTAAAATTCAGAACCATTTATTTTCTCCGTGACATAGAATATATATTCGTAATTTATAATTTTAAGAATCTTAAATAAGAGAAAATATGTCCAGATTTTAAAAAATGTGAACTCTGGATAATATTTCCCACTGATACTAAATTAATTTAAATTAATTTAAAATTATTTTATCACAACACAATTCATTGTAAATTAATCTCAACTGGGATATAATCTCTATTTTGGACATGAAACATTTGTATTTCAATGATTATTATTTCATAATAAACACAGAATTCACTCATAACATATAACAGTTGTTTTTCTGTAATGTGTTTAAACCATTTAAATAATATGATATTCTTTATTAAGATGAAATATGCTCGAATATTATAAGACTACCAAAATGTGCATATCTTTCTGTCTGCATTTGATACAAAATAGTGAATTCATTAATTTTAAAAGTATTACATGGATTATTGCAACCATAAATATTTTTGAAAATGAGAAAAATGTATTTATATTCTTTACATATGTAAGAAAATATTAAAAATGACTATATAAAATAATTAAAATTGAATAGAGAATGATATTGACATGAAATCTTTACTAATAGACAAAGACTTTTAATTTTTGAAAGGTTTCTCTATTTTCTTATAAACGAAGAATAAATCATTTCTTTAAAAAGAATATCATATTCTCTTAGTGAAAAATTAAATTTATTTTAATAATTACGTAAGGCACTGTAATTATTAATCATTACGCATACTTTATTCATAATGTAATGTAAAAGGAACCGTTCGGAAAAGAATGTATATTCCTCTATCTATTCCCGATACATCTTACAGAAAAATGTAATTAATTATTCATTATTAATTCAACAATAATGATAAAGTATAATGATTTTAAGTTTTCAACAACTGTACTTTCAACTCACATAATAATCATAGTGCTATGTAAATAGAATATGTTATCAAATAACAAATTTAAATACCGAATGTCGAAAACAACAAACAAACAAAAAAATGTAAAAATTAAGGAAAAGTGGAATAATTAATTCTTTAGGGCATTCATTTTAAAAACGAGATATTCTATTTCAGGTTTTGTTAGATATTATAATTCTCATTTCTGCCACGTAAATATTTATCTTAACACCTTCTAACTCTTGACAATATTTACGCAGCTCATTGCTTTAATTTAATGAAAGCAAATGCAACAACTTCCAAATGGAATCCTCATAACAATCGAGTTAATTAGTTATTCTGGTTTACATCGGACAAGCCATGTGAATTTCGTTTCATGTTTATAAACTATCATAATTTTAATATGAAGTTTTACCGATAAGCATTTTGACTGTCTAACGGAATTCTGCGCACTTCTGAAATGGAACGGATTTTATGTAGTTCTTCGCCATTGCGGATAGTTATTACTTATATCATCTCGTTCGAATGACATAATTAATGCATAATAGTTCTATTGCGGTCACGAATATAATGCATGTATATTTCTCTGTCTGAATAATTTCACGCTTCTGTTAACTTAAATCCAAGGTAACTGACTGAAGCATTAATACTACTATAATCCTGAGTAATTTATACATTGTGGTTATCTATCAATAAATTATCATTAAATACTGCGTTAAAGATTTATGAATGCATATTTCTCTATAAATATTAGGGGCAGCCTTTGCAAAATATTTCAGGGAGCAGTTTTACCCCTTTTCCATCTATATAATCGAAATATTATAAAAACAAAAATCATAACCAAGCATATATAAATAAAACTTTTATTATCTTTTTCAAATGGGTATTTTGCCCTCATGTATATATTTCAAAATTAGTATCCTAATATTTATTTTGAATACTATAATGAGAGATATATTTAAAATCTAATAAAAATGCACAAGTTCTAGAACAGCGAAATTTGAAGTATATCATTTCAAAGGATCACATGTTTCGTGTAAGGTAATTAAATCATAATTGCAATTATGATAAAAATAGTATCCTATCTTTATATAACTTATTTAAATAGATAGAAATAATTAATTGTAAGGTAATAAAATACTATTCATATGTTCAATATAATCGATCGTTTGTATCTGTGTTTTCGATACTGCCATTTGCATAAATGAAATTAATAAATTACGGTGCCTGATATTCTAAAATATTCAAGTTTTGCATTTGAAACTGTAAATAAACCTTATAATCCGTTGTATAAAATATATGTATTTCTCAAAGTGTGGTATTTTAGGATTTTGGTGGGGTACACTCTTCTAAGAATACATCTTACTCATTTAGGTGATGTTTTGCACATTATAAAATGATATTATTTTGTACATAGTGAACACAACTTTTATCTAATAAATATTCAAAACATTTAGGAATACATCAATATTTGAAGAAAAAATATGAAAAATTGGCTTGTAAAATTTTAAACTATCAAAATTTCATTAAATTTGATTTTTTTTAATTATTACTATATTCTGGGTACATAATATTATTTTTATAAATACTCTATAAATTTTGAAATTTTTAAATGTAAAGGATTTGAAGTAAGATGAACTTATAAAAGAAACATGGCTGATAATTGTAAATGCAGGTGCTGATTATTAATTTCTCCTACACAGTTATAAATGTATATAAATATAGTTTTTTCTTTGCATCATTCATTAATACATATACAAATATGACTTCCATGAATGGATGTTAATGTATGATTGTTAATGTATATGATATGAATGTTAATGTATGACTTTTAATGTGTATGATATGAATATTAAAATATGACTTCCATTACTTTTCATCTAAAAAAGCGAGAATTACTCAATTCTAGTAATAAAATAAGCTCATATGGCGTATTAGTAACCATAAACGGTAAAAATTGCTAAAGATCCCATTTATATAATCAGTACAATGTGTAATATATAATTCATCGATATGTATGATATAATGCTAAATATAGTATGATCATTTCCTATAATGCTTATAATATGGATAATTATAAAGGCTTATAGTCTAAAACTATTCATTTTGTTCACTTTGAAATTAATTTATTAACTAAACTGTACCCGATGAGAATAAAAAATGGGTTCTAGAACATAAGTATCTATTTGTCAATTTAATTTTATTTTAATTTCAAAATAAAACTAGATGAATACGTGATTAACAAATATAATGTTTGAGGAATCTTTTCCGATAACCCGTTCAATGGATTTCTTCGACAACATTAATATAATCTCAAAACTATTACTCAGATCATCAGTAACACTATTAACAGATGAGTTTTAATAATCCTTCAATAGAGATTTGAAGTAATATCGTCAATTAAACTAAAGAAAGTCTGTTCACAGCTTTGAATTACTTTTTTACTATCGAGGATACATATTGATTGATAATTCCACCGAATCTTCGACTAATGAAGTTTAAAAAATTAAAATAGAAAAACTCCGTAAAGTTATTCAATAATGATTTAATGGAATATATTTTGAAATCTCGCAATCATTATTTTAAGCCAGAAATTCCAAAAGATTGAAACATTTAATAACGAACAATTACTATGTGTAATACTACTTAAAAAATTGTTCGAAATATTTTTGTAAGAATATATTTTATAATTCTTATTTCTAATCTAAAAATCTATTGTATTGTAAAATATTTCCTATATTGTTATCGAAACACTAAATTCTACTATCTAAATTTTAGCGTGACTAAATTAAGTAAAAATAAAATTACCTGTAATATGCTGCAAAATATATATCATTTACAAGTGGAAACTATTGCTTATAACTTGTAACAAATATTTAAGTATACGAAGAAAAACATGATTAAAGACCAAAAGAAAATATCTTACTGTCAGCAATAACCTTGCTAATGGGATGGATGACTGCTCATCTGACTATCTATGGCCTTATTCACATAAACGAATCATCCATCATGAACAAAATAGTAGCAAGATTATATGTAATTATTTCAATGAGTTATATATTAAAAGATTCCAAAAAAATAAATAGTTTTACTGCGATATATCGCTTCTGTTCCTTCAGTTTCAAAACTAATAAGATCATTCAAGTAAGACTATTTTGTATCATCATAAAATAAAATGAGCATATAGCTGATAGAAATGGACCAATATCTTTTTAAAAACCGTAAAATTATCTTATTCTGTTTCAGACATATTAAAATGAATAAGGTACTGTGATTTATAAAAAATAAGTTACAATGCAGTTATTTTATTTCTAAAAGATATTTACTTAAAAATGATCATAGTAACAATTTAAAAGTGGATTTAAGACAATAATTGACTTTTGACATTGTAGAAATATGATTAAACATTAGTCATAAAGCATATTTCAATTTTGTTAATCAGGATTTCAAAATAATTGGATTCTAAATAAATATACAGTAAATCAACAAAATGTTCATTGAAAACGTTTCACTGTATGCTGTACTGGGTTTTTATGATAAACTTTTATTTTGGGCACAAAAATGTTCCTTCTGACATTTTAGTTGTTTGGTGTAAATATGATAAATATTTCTTGAAAATGTTTTTTTTTTCTTTCTAATTTCAGCAAAATTTACAAATAGCTTCCATTAAAACTTAGAGTAAAATAATAAGGAAATATATTTACAGCAAGAAATAAATCAATAGTTATCAAAATATCTTCCTGCAGATGATAACCAATGACCCCATCGCTCAACCCATTTTTTTAAAAAAAGTAGATAAGTTTTTTTTCCTGAAATCGCATGGTGCGATATCTGGACTCAAAGAGGGATGTAGCATGATTTTAATATTGCATTTACTAAGATATTGCTGAACAGATGTAGCGACATACAAACGATCATTATCGTGATATTATATCCAATTCCCGAACAGTTCATGACGCTTTCTCGATATGTGTTATGGCAAAATTTTCCAAATTGAAACACAATATTTACCATACATAGTAGTATTTGGAGGCACAGCATGCTGATATTTTATACCTTTTTGATCAAAGAAAATAATCACCATGACCTTCCCAGCAGATTGATTTCTCTAATTGCCTTTGAAGTTAAGTTGGAGGATCAGGGTGTTTCCATACACTTGTTGCGGATTTATTAAAGAGATAAAAGTGATGCACCCAAGTTTTATCACATGTTATTACAGTCTTTACTAAATTCAGATAATTTTGAAGCATATGTTTCCACTCAAAACATTGTTGAATTCTTGTTTGCAATTGCTCTATTTTAAAATAAATATCATTAAAATCCTTTCAAAAAAATTTGTTTAAAAACAAATTTAATGCATTTTATGCCTAAAGAGTTTAACAGCATTTTTTAAGAATGATGTAATTATAGTTTCCATGTTAAGGAAATATTTGTAAATGAAAGAACAGCGCAAGAAAATGCAACAGAAAAATTAAACGAAAAAAATATTGATGTGACTATTATTTTTTTACATAACTAAAAGTCTATGACATTGAAATTAATAATTTTCTTAGAAATGCGTTTAACTTATTCAATCATGAATATTTTACTACCATTTAAAAATTTTATGAGTGCTGTAACTGCGCCGAGGCAATGAATTTACAATGAACAAGAAAAAAAGTATATCGTTTTAAGACTCTTTTAAAGAATACCCTCATGTGTAGATTATTTTCACTTAATTACTTTTGACTTAATGCATTCCTTAAGCATAATACATAAATTAAGTACATATCCTTTCAACTCAAATTTTTATTTTTTAATGCTTCATATTGGCGCAAAACTTCCCATTTGGCTTTACCAAACTCAAAGAAATATTTATAAAAATCACACATATAGTGCACACCTATAAATATCCCATTATTGAAACAATAAATGATCACAGCATCCATTAATACTTTCCCTTAAAAGGTATAAATGAAATTAGGAAACGAGTAATGTTAAATACCTGGATTTGATTTCAATATCAGATTGTATGCAGGTTGCTTTTATATCATGATTTCGTGATACAGTAAAATTACATTTTAAAATTTGTCTAGTATTGTTCAGGTACGAAATTAAATCTTCCTCCATCTTTATATATATATATATATATATATATATATCACATCGATCAATAACTCCCAAGTCTAACATTGAAAACAACATTTTTTTTGCAAAAATTTTTTTTATTCATCAACATAACACTTTTTGTTAATCACCTTTTAGGGTGATACAATCGTTCCAACGCTTTACCAAATCTTTTTTTTTTTTCCCCAAGAAATCTTTTTTGTTGCGAGTAAATAGCGATAAACAGCTTTCTGAATCATCGACTCGTTGCTGTTTTTGTTCCATCGAAAGCAATCGCGGCACCCACTTGGAAGAAACCTTTTTCACTTCACTTCAAAAAACCTTTTTCAGTAAATACACTTCCATATGATATCTGTGTCATCTCAGCAATCTCAAGGAGCTTCACTTTACGATCTTTCATTATAATTTTTGTCACTTCACTCACATTTTCCGGTGTAACGGCTTCCACAGGTCTACCCGAGCGTTCCGCGTCATTTGTGTCGGTACGACCACGTTTAAACTCGGCAAACCACCGACAAATCGTTGCTTTTGATGGACAAGAGTCCGGGTAACATTTTTCAATCCATTGTTTCGCTTGCACGGTGTTTTTACCCATTAAAAAACAATGTTTTATCAGAACACGAAACTCGGTTTTTTCCATTTTTTAAACAAACTACAAAACGACTTTACTCCTACCTCGATAACTAAGCTGTTTCTGGTCCGATCGACTTAAAATGTTGACACGTTTCAAGCAAAGGTTCGTACTCTAGAAAGACCTGGTTATTGGTTTACTACGAGCGTCATCTCTGGGTTAGTCTCGGAACTTATTGATCCATGTGTTATATATATAATTCTGCTTTTGAAATGTATATTATTTAAGTATTGTAATGGTAAATTAATAAGGAAAACTTAGAAGGATAATGTTTTTATGAGACATTAGAACCATTGGCTTTATAAAATTGTTTAACCCTCCGAGCGTTTTACTTTTTTGTGTAAAGCTATACCGAAAGCGATCTACTTAGGCACAGCTAAAGGTCCCGAAAAGTTTTCCCTTTCCATTCACAAATTCTTCAAAAATGCAAGAGCCTCCTGTTCCTACCCCCTTTTATGACGCGGGTGGTCTACACAACCCCTTGGGTTAGGCATTTAATTGCTTAGATCCGACGCTTAGATAAGCGATTTCGTTGCCTAGGGGAAATCTTGTACGGCAGGCTACAAGCAAGCTGGAATGGGGTTCAGATTATTCACAGATCAGAACTTGGAAGATGTTCGCCCGATCTATTGAGTTTCAATAAAAGCGTTCCAACAAATGAAGAATAAAAAAATATAGCTTGATAAAAATTGGTGGGTTCATAGTTGAAAAATATTTGTTTGCTTCAAACAATAGAAAATTTTTTTTTTCTGTAATTTTTAAAAACTTTTTTTTTAATTTTAATATTACGATTTTAACCTAGAAAAAGCACCCTATATTCATTATTGAATACGAGACCAAGAAAATACAAAATTGTTTGCATGTTTTGAAAAAAATTAATGATTAGTATTTGCTATCAAGCACTATTTGCTTAATCAAATCGCCAGAATTGTCATAAAAGTTTAATTTTTATAGAAGATTGAATTCTCAGAAGCAGTTTGCTTGTAAAAATAAATATCAATAAATATTTTAAGGATAAAATAAAATCTTAAATTTCGTAAAATCACGTGTTTCAAATACAGTAATCGAGACGCATTAGGTCACATATTTAGGCGTTTTTTGGATCAGGTGAAGAATGCACACTTATTCATTATTTTCGAGGTATGAAGTAAAATTGGCGCCACTGTTTTAAAATTGAAATTTTGAACAGAATTTATTTTGAAAGATAATATTAAATGCTTTAGTAATTTGCATAATATTTTAGTGGACGGTAACGCTGATCCTCATAAAAATGTAAAAATTAGTTTGGTCAAACATATATCAGATCTGCAAAAAACCTTTTTTGAATCCTGTTCAAAATAAAAAATTATCTTGGATCCAAAATCTTTTTAAGACTTTTAATTCACTGAACTCCCAATAAAGGAAGTTGGTGTGGTGTGGAAGTTAGGAGAGGGGGTGCCAGCTCAAGTGTCGTCCTCTGCACTTGACCGAAGTTCAAAATTACGAGGTCCATTGCCAATAGCCCTCGTGTTGCTTCCAGTGCGACGTTAATAAGAAAACACTAAACTAAACCCAATAAAAGAAGAAAACCTCCGAACTCCCAACAAAAGAAAAAATTGAGTGTATATCAGTTTGATTGATATATGACATTGATGTATACTCAATTGAAATTAAAAGTTAGTTAAGTGTTATAATGTATTTTTTGATTGACAATAGAAAATAATATCATGAAATTGCCGTAAGAGTTGTGAAACATCTAATATCATATGTTTAACCTATATATGCGAAAAATCTTTCTCTTTGTACACTGCGACAAAAACAAAATACAGAAATAGTTCGGATGCTGAAGAAGACATTAGGTTGATGGTTTCAGAAATTTTTACAGACGTAAAAATACTTTGCAATAAAAAACAATCATGGTCAAATCATTAAAATTCTTTTTTTTTTTTCATTATTTGTTATATATAAAAAAATATTGCTTTTGTTTATTATGCATAGGCCATATTTTAGGAAAAAAAAAAAACTTTCGCTACCTTAACATTCATTAATCTTACTAAGACGTTTCTAATAAAAAAATAGAAATGCAATAATAATTTTGTAAATTTGATTAGGATAAAGAGCTTTGATATCCTATTTTTTCTGCTGTTTGATCAAGGGGTTCCTTGAAGGTAATGGTAAGCTCAAAAGGTTCCCCAAAGTGCAAGAGGTTGAATACCTCTGCTCTAAGCGAAATACCCCATCTACATCCACTTTTGTGCAAAGGTAATATATTTTACATTCAATAAATAATTTTAAATTTTAATGGAGTATATATTCTTCAAAATGTCAAAATATTTCTAGCCATCTTCAATCCCACATTTTAATTTTCAACTTTCTGTTTCTTTGGTGTTTTCAAACTTTAAGTACATATTCGTATTATATCTTTTAACAGAAAATTGTCATCGATTACTACATCTTACATATCAGTTATTACAAATTTGGCAGTGAGAGAAACTTTTCCCTTTTTAATTTGTCTTTCAAAACAGTACACTTAAAACACTTTAGTTCAGTGAAGTTGACAAACATTTCCTCAAAGAATTCATAACAAATTTTGTAATCAATTTTAAATTTTAGAAATGTATTCTTAATCCCAGGAATATAACCATATATAATTGTTAGTTTATTCTTTTGTATTAATGGTACGAATTTATCATCATATCTCGTTCTATATCGGAATAAAATAAACTGTAGCTGAAATGTTATGATGTTTAATTTCTTTGGTAGTTTTACAGAAAAATAATGTCTGGCTGTAGAGAAAAGAGAGCGTATGATTTGATCTATTGAAAGGTGATATTTTTTCCAAATGTAAGGTATTTTTTAAATTTAAATAACTTGACCGAAGCGGATCATATAATTTCAAAATGCACTCTATTTGTGCTCTGTTTGTGTGCTAGTTTCAAAGTAAACCACCTCACTTCTGAATAGCCGAGCAGCTTTTTATATTCAATATCAAAATGAATGCAAAATTGCTTACGATTTGCTTCTCCAACCTTAAAGGGACTAAAATATATGTTTAAGTTCAGTGCAAAATATTCACAATATGTAAAAATAATATTCATCTATTAATTTTAGTCCATTTTAAATTGTACTAAAAAAAGGTTATATGTGTTTTGATAGATCAAAAAAAATTCCATTTGCAATCAAAATCAGGTATAATTTTGGTAGTTGAAATTTTCAATATAATACATATTTTAAAACAAATGCAAAAGAGTCAATTTATTTAAACTTGTATTTCATAAGAATAAAACAAATCAGTGTTCATATGTTCTCAAACTCTGGCAAAATTGTAAATCAATGTTCATTCAATTTACAAAAAATGCAAAAGAGATAGTATATAGCCAATAATTTTAGTATTGCAAATGTTAAAAATATCTAAGAGACACATAAGAAAAAAAAATAAATATTTTATATTAAATGGCAAAACTAAAAACAAAGTACTAAAGTGCACAAGGTACCTTAATACTTTTTTACTTTCAGAACAATTTGTTATTTGAAAAATTGTTTTGTGGCTTTATTATTGTGTATATAACAGTGTACATTTAAAATTATAATTGAATTTAAAAATTATAAATTTTAAATTTAAATGATAAATAATGTCATTATATCTATTTTAATAATCTGTGAATGACATTAAACTATTACTTTATTATACTATGGTATATTTAATATACGTATAATATAATGCAGGCAAATTTCTAATAGATTTTAAAATAATTATTTCAAAGAACGTATTGTAGATAAGCTCATAATTCTGTATACAAGTTTTGAAGTATCTCAGCTTTGTGTCCAAAAATTTTATTTTATATTCATAAATTGGTCAGACATTTTTTAGCTAATGACAGTTCGAGTTTTTAACTCAGTTGCCAAAACTTACGGAATATGAAAAATAACTGCTGATATTTATTAAGACTTGAATTTTATATTTTAAAATTTTCATAGGTGTAAATTTATGTGTAATAATTTTTTTAACTTTGTATACCATACATAAATATTTTTGATGTAATTTGAAGAACAGATTTTCGAGTAGCTTATGTACAAATTCTGTGTTGTATAATGTTAAGATTACGAAAAATTCCGGATTTTAATTATGTACATTAATTTTGAACGAATAAATTATAAGGGATTTAACGCATGAATATTTTTAATTTGAGATCTTCATAATTAGTAAATCAAAGTATCTGTGCAAAGTACAGGTTTGATGATATTATGAAACAAATATAAATGTTATGCAGATGCTTGTCAGTTACTAATTTTTCAAAAATCAAGTTTGAAAATATATGAGTTGGAGAAATCGCATTCTTTTCTCTTTGAGGAATCATGAGTTCAGTTATTTAAAATTCGGATGTATTTCAAAACAACGATTACAAAACTGAGTATCAGCAAAGCTGTCCTGAATACTGCAATATGAAATTATGAAAAAAAAAACTAATAGATTTAAAAAAATTTAATTTTTGGTGATTACTTTTATTCATGCATTAGAGTTTAAAGTAAAGAAATACAGAAGCTAAAATTATTCATTTATTAATAATTGAAATCTTAAAAGCGTTTCTGATTTTGACTCGTTCGTTTTTTTTTTAATTTATGAAGCACGTTATCAGGAAATATAAATATTATTTTAAAACTGAAAGTGTAATAAAGTACACAAATGAAACAAATGATATTGATTATTTTCATGCATTCTCTGTATTTAAACAACACATTTTATAGATTAGCCATGTTCGGCGCATACTACGCAATACACACTACGTCTATCGCTCATTTAATAGCGGAAATAAAGGACATTGCAATCAAGAAAATATCAAGCGATAATCCAACGAATCTGAAACATAGTCCACTCTCTAGTAATATTTGCAAGATTCTGACCATCGTGGCTCACAGCTAAATGGGATTATTAGACTAATTTGTGACTGAACTTTCGGAAATTTATTGTTAATAAATTACGGAAAAAGCGATGTGTAAACAGCTAGAGTTAATAATGTAATTGCATTTAATAACAAATTATTCATTTATCACCCGATTTATTTTTTTGTTCGTGTTTTCATCTAAGTAACTATAAGAACTAGGCTGGTAGAGTATAATCTCAGACGTACTTTGTGCTTATTTCAATAAATGTCTTTGTTTGTAGATATGTTTGAAAATGTTTGAAATATAACTTAATGTCAAGAACCGTACTTTATAAAGAAGATTATTTAGTTATAATATCTTTAATGCTTTTAAAACAAATAATTTTAAAATAATAAAACATTCTCAAAATTCTGAATTACATTATAGATATAAGTAAAACATGGACAACTAAACTTAGGAAATTAGCTTATTAAATGTATTGTGTAAATTATTTGACACGTTTCAGCAAAGGTGAAGGTACTCTAGAAAGCCTAGTTACTGGTTTACTACGAGAGCGCCATCTCTGGGTTAGTCTCAGGAGTTATTGATTGATGTGTTATAAGGTCATATATAAAACTGACTCAGAATTGGCCTTGCTAATGAACAGGAGAACTGCACACATGAAAAATTCAGAAATCGGTACTCTTGATTGTGATCCTTGAGTAACAATTCTGCTTGAGACAGAACAACAATGATGTTTACAATATCCTGCTAAGACTCTTCTAGTGTGTAGGATTATTTGAGTACATTTCACCTTCATTATGCTTTTTTAAATGGAAATCACAGTGGAAGAGTAAGCAATGAGTTGGTTGACAAGATTTTTTGCCTGTGATGAATATTCTGTCTCTCCAGACATCTCACCCTCATTAAAAGTTGTTAAAGTGGTGAATCTTATTGCACGACTTGTTGAAAATTCCATTCAGTCATTCACCTTTTGTCATTCATCTACCGGGGAATGTTGAAAACCTAGCCCGACAATTGAACAAATTTGGCGAGAAAGGCCGAGAAACCATCAGGAACATTTCACTCTTGCCACGTCAAGTGACAACTTGCATCCAGGCTAAAGGTGGGTCAATATCTTGTTAATCTGTTACTTTGTAACTATGTAACTGTGGAATAAATCAATAAATTTTTCTGAAATTTCAACCATTTTCTATTCTGTTCATAATTTTCCTATCCTAATTTTTGTCTCCATCAGATAACTCTCTTGGTGCTTTGTTTGTTATATATATATATATATATATATAATTAAATTGGGGGTGGTGAAGATTTCATAATTATCATTTGTTAACTTTTTTTAATGATACTTAAACCTAGTTCTTCCATTTACTCGATAGAGGGCGACGAAATCAGCATCATGTGATAACTCCAGCACCCCATTCTTGAACAAAATAGAAACGTTAAACTCTTCTCTGCTCTTTTCTGATGTATCTGAACTCTGTCGGGATAAAACTGGTGCTATCTATCTTTACGAGGGAAATAGTTAATCAAAAATCACCAGTACATAGAAATATTGCAAATAGTCTTTAATCTAATCACAATAATAATGATTCAACTTCGATTATCATCAATGTACTGTAAATGCCAAAAATTGAACTTTTCCTTCCTAGTCTCCGAATCCACCAGGATGTGTCTTTCAAGACAGATTATTCAAAAAAGAGTGAGGAGCTGAATTAGTGATTAAACTACTTATATTTAACACCGAAGAATCAAAGCGCTGAGTTGAATAAGCTCAGCACATCATCTCCTCCTTTGTTTTCAAATGTTTACAATGGTAAATGGGCTTAAGCATTCCACATACACCTGAAAAGATGCGAGACATTCGGGATGCTGTGAACTAATCCGAGAATAATTGAAACTAACGATATGGTTTTGAATCCATGAATCAAAGTAACCAACAATGCAGCGTTGACTCTCGTGAAATAAACAAATCATGTTATCGACTCTGATGCTATTTCTGAGCTTTTTCGTCTTATTCCTGATGAGTTTCTGAACTGAAATATAACTAAAAACGAAACCTGGTAACACTACTACATTCCGGAGAAAAATAAACAGTCAAAACAGTTGGGTTTGAAGTTAAACGAGCTTCAAAAAAAGCTATATTGTGAAATCGGCTGGAAAGGTGATGGCCATGGCGTTTTTAGGATACACGTGACATAATCTGCATCGATAACTTCGTAAAAGGAAAAACAACAAAAGGAGAGTATTATGTGTCGTTATTCACCGGTTGAGCGTTGATATAAAAACAAAGATGTATTCATTGGAAAAAGAATGAGATCTTCTATCAAGACAATGTAAGGGTGGGTGCATATCTTTGTAGTTTTGGTATCCAAAATCACACATGGAATTAAAGTTCGAATTATTACGACGTTCACCGTATTCACTAGCGACTTTTTTTTTATATTTCCAAACTTTAAAATATGGCTCGCTAAGTAACGGTTTATGTTTAACTAAGACGCAATTGCCCTATCAGATGCCTATTTTGAGGACCTTCCGAAATCTCACTTTTTAGATGGTTAAAAAAGTTTTAGAAACGCTTCGAATAGTGTATAGAGCTAAGAGGAAAAAATGTTGAAAGATAAAAGAAAGGCTACCTTATGTAATTTGTTTTCCTATCTTTTTTTTCTAGGACATATCGAATAATCATCTTATATACTACATTCAAAAAAAAGTTGAGAAGAAAATTCAGCAATGCAATGGGTAAGGTTTAAGGAATATTTTTAGATTACGAAGTTATAAATTTTGCATAGTTTTTTTGAACGGCCATAGTTATTTTGTTATGGTAAGTTTACCTTTTTCAGGTAGTTAGCTTATAGGATAAATGAAATTCACTATTAGTTATGTTAAAGATTTAATGCTCTTCAATAACATCGAATGAATTTTTTCAAATTGCTTACTGTACATAAATGAGCCACAGCTCTAACAGAAACTTAAAACTGCACGTGATGTAACCATTGATGGCTTACTTTTATTACCATATTGATTGTCTGCAAAAGCAAAACACTCACCCTCAGGTCCTTTCGGTCTTACATTCAGCGTGCAATCCCTTCAATTTAAATGCTCCCTGATTATATTTTTGATTCACATGTGTAAACTCTTAAATTCCATTTTTACACTTTTCATCTATAATGCTAATTTTAGCTATCACTTATAATTTATAAAACCCTGAACTAAACGTAGTTCTTGGCAGAGAATGCCGAAGTTCAGACCTAACAAATTCAACAAACTATGGAGAATAAGAGCTGATCATAAAAAAATGCTCCAAATAAATCCCATAAAACTATATTTTCAAATTAAAAAAAATTGTTAGTGAAAATGATAAAATTGTGTCTTTCTTCATTGTTTCTTTTGCTTAAGTGAAGAGGAAGTTGAAAATTTATAGGAATAGGTTTAACGAGAAAAATCGGAAAATACCCATATTACCAGCGAAAAAGAGCGTGTTGAAAAATTTTAAATTTTATGAGGAAAATCCAAAGTTTAATTATTTTTAAAAGTTAAACAGTGTAGATAGCACTAATAATGATATGTTTTTTTCAGTTGTTCAACATCATTACAGCCATCACAATTACAGATAGATAATAACTGAATTAATCTCCGGTACCTAAATATGCGAAGAAAATTACTAAATAAAAATAATTATATGTTATACAAAAATAATTTATATTGAAATAATTAAGAGATGTAAAGAAGAGGGAAATTTATCTTGAGTTAGTTTAATTACTTCAATGTCTTATAGACTAATTGAGAGAACAAAAGTTACATTGTTTATTACGCTTAATTACGCATATATATAGGGTCTGATATCAGTTTGGTGCTAAGTCTGATTTAAAAAAAGTGACACACATTTTTTTAACTATTCAGTCTCCTTAAAATGTAAAAAAAGTTTGTAAATATAAAAAAATTTTGATCTATTTTTAACTTTTCTTATAAAGGGAAAAATCGATTTACCATTATAGTGCACGAGCTAAAATTTTAGAAAACATTTTATTCGAGGTATTCGCTGTGAAATGTATTAGAAAATGATCCTACAATCATTTATATTATGAAGTCCAAATGTAATATTTTGAGTTATATTTTTGTCTAACTCATTGAAATTGTACAAGATTCAGCTTGTATTTCAACAGCATGCGAAGACGGCCATAAGTTTTAATATTCTCTGATAATTACTAGATGAAAAAAATTAAAGAAATTCAAAGCCTCCAATTTCGTACAGTTGTGTTTTAAAAGAAATATTTTATTTGACTCTATTTTTGGTTTAATTTTTCCCCCTTTTACATGTTAATGAGACGTTACATGGGTTAAGTTCTAATTTATTTTGCTTTTAAACTCTATTAAAATCAACAAAGAAAAAAAATATATATAAAAAAAAAAGAAAACGAAAAAAATTAAATTTTTAAATTTAATATTTTTGAACACGAAAATTCAACATTTCATAAAATAGATTATGTAAATTGGTACGTAGTTTATATCCATTTATTTTTATAGTAAAAATAATCCTCTTAAAACACTTTCTTCCTCAAGTAAATAATAGTTAAAGTAAAAAAGGTTTTTATTTTGATATTCATTTACAAAATATAATATCTTTTGTTTAATCCCTATGTTGTAAGCTATCGAATACTCAGAAATTCTTTTAGGGAGCTTAAAATTTAAAGACTCTCTAGATCAATTAAAAATTAATAATAAGTAATTCTTAATACGTATTTAACTTTAGAATATTTAATTTTATTAAGAGAAATTTCAGATTTCTTCGGCTATTTGCAGTAAATTAAATACTATATTTAAAAAAGTTATAACGCTGAGTTAATTCATTTTTCGTTCTTTTTCATATTTTCACAGAAATCACCTAAGCTTCATTGAATGTAACATAAACTATTCGCTTCCAACACTTTAATTTTATTAAAAAGTAATTTGGAGTTTTAGAGGGGTTTTAAAAACTAAATACTTAAACATTAGCTATGTAAACATGAAATAGTATTAAAAACGAATAAGATCCATCTTCCGTTTTACCAAATGAATTCGCCAAGTGTTCGTTCCCCATGGATAGAAAAATTATAGTGAACACGCAAATATATGTCTCACATGTAGCCTAAATATATTCCGTATATGATGAAAAAAGTGTTTCTCTTCTTATTAAGATTTTAAAGTCGCTTTATCAAAATTAATTAAATTTAATAGATTCAATTTTTTTTTACTCAGTAGTAGTGCAACATGTGAGCTAAAGGTGATAGACCTTGTAAATTTCAATCTTGATCAAACACGACGCTTGAACTATATTTCTTTCTTCTAATTTTCACACCCCATTACGTTAAGAATTTAAGACTCAAATCCTTTTAAATTGCAGATGGCATTTTTCCACTCGATGGAATCCTTATGTAGTTAAGACTTGTGCCAGACTTTGCGTAGTTAAGACATCGCCAAACATGAGCACTCGGTCACTTAAGTGTTACAATGGATAAGGTTTATTTAAACATTGGTATTATTTATCTTGCACGAAGTGATTAATTACCTTTGAAATTTGCTCATAATGTATCTCATTAATTTAAAGAAATATTTTTATTTCGTGATATAATTCCACAATGTCGTTTAAAACAAAGAGAAACACATTCTATTTGTTACCTAAGCTATTAGATCATCAATTGCTACATTTTTTTTTTTTTTTTTGTATCTCACTGTTCTTATACAAATAAAGGAATTTTAAATGTTGCATACATATAATGCAGGATGAATTCTTTGAAAATGTTTTCAATCATTTTAATCAATTCTATTTTTGAAACAATTTATATTTAAAGATAAAAGGAGCATAGAACTTACATTTATGATTAGATAAATAATAAAAAATGTACACTAAAACAGAAAACTTATCTTTTTAAAATAGGAGTTAACTGAAACTCTCTCTCTTTGAATTTAACTTATCTTAATATTTTTAACTGAAATATTATTTTTCAAAATTATATTAATTTAGGGAGTATATAATAGCATCTAACATTATACTATTTATATTATTTATGTAGTTGCAATTCATTCAGAGAGCCTATTTACTAAATTAATCAGTATAAATTATTACTTTTGCAAGAGCAGTTAACTATATTCACTGATAAATTAAATATCACTACATAGTATTATATTTAGAACGTATTATCATATTGGAAATAAAATTTAATGTAATTTAAGATTGATCTAATTAAAAAAATTTAAATTGATTATTACAATAACAGTTAACATTTTTCAAGAATTCATAGATAATTCTAACAAAATATAGCTTATTATATAATTATCTAATAAGAGGTTAACTAAGATAGTTTATTTATATGATCAACATTCAATTGATAAAGAATGATCGTATTTAATATGCATTTCATTATAAGTTCAAAATGATAAAGATTGTGAATTTTTTTATAGTTTAAATAGTATATGGAAATTTCCATAGATTCATTTGTTAGCAGAAAATACCAAAATTATAAATATCAACATGAAAATGTCCCTACGGGAAAAATTAATAGCTTTAATTATACAAAAGACTAACTTATGGTAAGATGTATAATTTCTTAAATGACTAACAGCATTTAAACAGCATTTCTAAAATAAACAGGAAACAGCAAATAAAATGACTCTTAAAGTATAAACCATCACAAATTTGTTACATCGGTTCAATTTGGAATATTTTTTTACTAATAGGAAGTAAGAGTATATTACATTTTTTTTATTTTTACATTACAAATTGGATTAATTACAATATTGAAAGGCTTAAAAGTTGATTCAATTTTATTCAATAGATATTTTTAAGACATTTAATTGAAATTATAATACAATATTTTTTCTCCACCAAATTTGAGTGAAAACATTCTAATTCCTTTCGACGAGTAAAAATAAATATTAAATAAATCAAATTATATTACAAATTTATAAATATACCTTGAGACAGAGAATTTTTAATAAATATATATAAGGTAGCTAATTTTCATATATTTAAACTACATTTAGAAAGTTTTCACTATTTTAGAATGCATGTTTCAAAATCGTCAAAAAACTCATTGTAATTTTAATAAAAATTAGAAGAGACTTTTATGGACGCTATCTGATCATATTACGTAATATTAAGTGTTTTAAAAATATTCTTTAAAATATTTAATTCTTCGAAAAACTATAATTATTTTAAAATGATTGTAAATTACATACTTTCAATTCCATTGCAGATTAATTTTGATACGAAATGCTTAAAAGTTCTCACTTGCAAAATTTAAACCCTATTCACGTTACGTTTTCTTTCCATTTAACTATATTTTTTTTCCTGACAGAAAAAGATATGCACAAAATTACTTTAATTTTATGCACAAAGCAAATTAATAAAATTCGTGCAATTTATTACCACGAAGTTGTAATCAATTTTCTAAATCTATTGAAATTTTGGAATTATTAAAATTAATATATTTCACAATTTTGTCACGTTAAAGAAAAAAATGCAAGCCTTATAAAAGCAAAATAAATGAATTACAAGTTATAATCTAACAGAATATGACAGCATCCGAGTCTCGAGACCCATGAAAGTAATCCAAAATACTTAATTAACATTTCTTTCTACCAGCCATTTTGTTCTCGTAAATGTAATGTTTATCCTGCAAAATTCTTACAACTGTTCACAAATCTTGACAATTCTATCTATTTGATTGTAATAAAGTTCATTAAAAAGAGCAAAAAATATTGACGGTTTCTAAGGACAATTTCTCCCCAATTTTTGAAAATATTTTAGGATATTTAAAGCGCATGAAAATCCAAGTACGAATAATTAGAACAGGAGTACAAATGGTTGTAATAATCGGAGCAAAAATGTACTTTCGTAGAATCCTTCATTAGTTTTTGCTTTTTCGAATGAACTTCATTGCATTCAAATATATAAAATAGTAAATATTTGAGGATAGTAGTAAAACTTTTACAGAATTATTATAGTGTTTACGAAATCAAAGAGGCCAGTACATGGGAGACTTAAATAATTGTGCAATGAAAAAAAAATACTTCAATGTATTTGCTTCTTCTTCCACTGATACTAGATCTATATTTATTCCCGATTCAATTTATTTCAGTCCAAGAAAAATAGCAATACTTTTATGAACGTGTATAGAAACCTCTTTGAATACACAAGAGAAAACGGGAAAAATATCTTAGCTTGAAAGGCTTTGGTATTGGAATGCTACGAGATTGGCAGTTGTAAGACGCAGAAAATGGAAATATTTTTATTATTGATATTCTGACAAAAAGTATTTTTAGGAAATGACCGACTGTTCTTACATTGAACATAAATTTTATGTAGTTTGTTTGTTTTATAGTTAGTCTATAATTAATTCAGAAGTAAGGGGCTTAAAAATTTTTGAATAATCTTATATGACTTTCAAATATTTAAAAATCAAAACGTGCAGTGGAATGCGTTAAGTACAACTATATGTATTTCTTGGACTTTGTCTCTTTTATAGTTAGTCTCTAACTGATTGGGAAGAAAAGGGCTTAAATAAATTATGAATAGTTTTGTATAACTTTCGAACATTTAAAAATCAAAACTCACATTAGAATACATTTCGTATAAAAATGTATTTCTCATTTCAGAAAATATCTACTTTTCAACGTACTTTGGAATCAAGATTAATTATTTGAAATGAAATTAAAAATATATTTAATTTTCTTTAGTCATATCATGGATTGCATAAATTGAAAGTGTTGAAACTTCCTTGCGGAACAAATGATTAAAAGTCTTTCCTTTAATCCACCGTTATATGTATTCATATAAAGAGTTCATTAGATTATAGAAAATATTAAGTTGAGGTAGCATATGTAAAATATCAATTGATTGATTATTTATTAACATAGCTCACATAGATATTGAATATATCTGTGAATAAAGTGTAAAATAAAAATAGCTACTAACTTGGAATATTCGCCAATGTTTCTGAAATCGATTTTAAGTGCAATTTCAATTCAAGCATCCATTTCTTTTCTAACATTGTTGCGTGATATGAACTCGTTTATATTTTATTTCAATTTAGAATGTATGCGATTACACAAGGAATAAATACGTATTACCATTTTTCCAGGAAAAATAATTCAGTCTGAAATAAATTAAACATAGTTCCGCAGAGAAGTATGCAATAATGTGTAGAAACTCACGAAATGGTTATCGATCACTAATATTTATGACAATACAGTAAATCTTTTCATGCTGATATATTTATTCTTAAGAAATGTTATGCCAAATATTTTAAAATACATTTCCCTGTGATATATTATAGTCTTACGAGGAGAAACTGATTGAAATTAAAAATATGAGTTATCACTGTCATGAAATTTGAGGTTCGCTCAAAATTACGATATTTATTTATTTATTTAAAATCTTAGAAAAATATTTATGTCACGCTACAATCAAGATTTTAATGTAGTTTTTCTTTTAAATTTCTTAATTTTCTTATGAATTAAATAGTAATCATCAGATACAACAAAAATGTTATGTTTAAGAACCTAAGATATTGATGGTAATTTCGTAGAAATGGGTGTCTTAATTTTAATAATGTGTTTTAAGAAACTTACGAAATATTTTTATGATACTGAAATTTATAATTATTTACTTTGGTGGGCATTTCACATTTTCTTATTTAAACCCGCATTTTTACCCGTAGACAGGTTTAAAACGCAGTTTGCGCATGATAGCTAATTGTTCAGTAACAGGGCACATCATGCCTTGATCAGAACTAAGTAAATTAAATGTTCATTTATGTTTTGACTATCTATGCAAAATTTAAATAAGATTTTATGCAATTTAGTTATTTTAATAATTTATTAAAATTATCAAAACACATGTTAATTAAATAAAAAATAATAATTTTACTCTACTCTTAATAAATTAATTTCAAAAAAAGGGAAGAAGGAATTTTATGTTAAGTTTCAAAAAATATGAGTTATTAATTATACAATAAACTTGTTATTTAATATAATTACTTTATCTTATGCAATAATAATAATAATAATGTTAAAAACTTAGAAAATACTTTTATAATCATAAATAACAGTCATTCTATATCTTTACATAACTTGAAATAATTATAAATTGAAACGCGAATATGAACTCTCTTGTTCGATTTATGATTTTAGAAACATGAAATTCATATTGGTATCTTACAAGTCTGGCAAAACATTTCACCTTTATTTAAATTTTTTGACGTTGTTACTTAAATATATATTTGTGTAGCATAAATTACATCTCTTTGTACTTTTGTTTATTTAAATAGATATTTCTTCGTATCGAGTTCGAAGGTTTATCTATTAGCTCTATATCTAGATGGACAAAGGACTGAATAGAAAATTCCTGAAATTCATAAAATTCATTTGTTTATTTTTTGCTTTGCTGCATAAATATAGAGCATTTATTACAGCAGTTGAGGTTATAGGAAACGAATTACTAATAATTTTCACCAGTTGACAGTATTGTATATGGTATCTACGGGCGTCTCCAACATAAAGAAAAGTTACAATTTAGGACCTCGTGATCAATTGTGGACACATAACATAAATGCTAAAAAGACGGACAGGAATCAAAAACATATGTATATAGCAACAAAAGCATTTTAACAAAAATATGAAAAAAATTGGTCACATAGGTAAGATACGCGAAATAATAGTACCCAACGTATGGAATAAAATTCTTTGAAATGTGAAACATTCCCCGTAACTGTTACAATAAGTAAGATTACATATAAGTAAGACTTTTATCCAAACGCACATACTTCAGTTAAATGTTATTTATTAAAAATATTTAATTATGACAAAAATTTAAAATTTAAGAAATGAAATAAGAAGAACTGAAGATTATATCAAAGTAAATTAAAGAGATGAAATATGTATGTGTAATTTTTAGCTATTTGAATTTTTCTGCCAAAAACTTAATA